>PVIW01004001.1:125311-146891 GCA_004026585.1 Noctilio leporinus | reverse complement strand
CCTCCCCCCTCCCCCAAACCCCTTTCCCCCTGACCACTGAAGGCCTATTCACTGTATTCATATATTTGGTTCTGTTTTGCTTGTTGTTAGTTTTGCTCATTATTGTCCCGTAATGGGTGAGATCATATGATATTTGTCCTTCACTGACTGTCTTATTTCACTAAGCATAATACTCTCCAGTTCCATCCATGTTGTTGCAAAGGGTACAAGTTCCTTCTTTCCTTCTGCTATATAGAATTCCATTGTGTAAATGTACCAAAGTTTTTTGATCCAATCATCCACTGATGGGCACTTAGGCTGTTTTCAGCACTTGGCTATTGTAAATAGTGCTGCTATGAACATAGGTGTACATAGGTTCTTATGAATTGGTGTTTCAGGATTCTTTGGGTATAGTCCAAGTAGTGGAATTGCCGGATCAAAAGGCAGTTCCATTTTCAGTTTTTTTAAGGAAACCCCATACTGTTTTCCACAGTGGCTGCACCAGCCTACATTCCCACCAACAGTGTATGAGGGTTCCCTTTGCCCTGAATCCTCGCCAACACTTGTTGTCTGTTGATTTGTTGATTGCCATTCTGACAGGTGTGAGGTGGTATCTTATTGTGGTTTTAATTTGCATCTCTCTGATGACTAGTGATGTTGAGCATTCTTTATGTATAATTGATCAGTTGGTAAAAATGTCACCAAAGACTCACAGAAACCTAACCCTATACTTTTCCCTAGGAGCAATGGTTCAATATTCTCTAACTCAATGTTGTAGAAATTTCATAGAACATTATAACTACAATAATGAAAATCAACTCTCTATATAATACATGTGGGTATATGTATATTAATATAAATATAGTTTTCTTCTTCCTGCATAGTCTCTATTTCTTCCAAGTTGCTTTTTTTTCTACCATACTAAGTACTTTTACCAGTTGTTTGATAGCTTTTGGGTCTTTGTTCATGATTATTACTGAAAAGTAATAATCAGATTATAATCTCAGAGTGTGTGTTGAGATCATGTTTACTCTGAACTTCACTTTGTTGTAGAATCCAAGTGTGTCAATTTTCCTACAGCCATTTCTTGGTTAGTCAGATTACCTGAAATTTTTCTTTCAAAGAGAATAATCTTATTTTTATGCAAAATTATAAATATATTAAATTAACATTTTTGAAAATAAATATTTAGAAATAATAAAAAGACAAAAATTTAAGCAATGGTTAAAGTGTTAGTTTCAGTATAATTATTTTGAAAAGTTACAAAAACCCTATATTTTTAATAGTCAATTAAGAAGAATATTCAAAAATTCCATTGAAATATTATGCAATCATCACATTTATTTCTACAAAGAAAGTTTAACATGCAACCAAATGCTTATATTATAAAATATAAATAGAACAATATAAGATATAGTCATATCTTAGTGTTAGGCCATACAAGGTCTGTCCCAAAAGTATCAAGCTAATGTCAATATAACTAAAACAGTTTTCATTGCCAATATTTCTGGGACAGACCTCATATGCATAAATAAAGATGTCCAAAAGAATAAAACTCTTATGTCAAACTCGTAGGATTATGAGTGACTTTTTTGCTTTTATGTATGTTTTGTCATTTAGCAAGTTTTCTATAATAATCATGCTTTAAAAATAAGAAAAGTTTATACCTAAGAAGTAAGTACTAATAGTATCTCTTCTCCTTTGCTTTCAAATTTCTTTAGGTCATACTAGTAACAAGAACTATGATTACCAATCATCTTGGTTTGCTCGGGGCCAAGGGATTTCTCGGGATGTGGTTTTTTTTTCCATATTTTATTTTATTCTATTTTATTTTATTTTATTTTATTTTATTATTTCCAGAGAGAGAGGAAGGGAGAGAGGCAGAGAGGGAGAGAGACATCAATGTATGGTTGCCTTTTACCCGCCTCTAGCCACAGAGCAGGCTGGAGACCTGGCTTGCAACCTGGTTATATGTCCTGACTTGGGAATCGAACCAGTGACCTTTGGGTTCAAAGGCCGGCGCCTTATCCACTGTGCTACCAGCCAGGACTCAGGATGTAGTTTTATTGCTAAAACTGAAACAGTCCTGGACAAACTGGTTGTCAGCCATCTTATAACCAGAATTCTATTTTTCATTTTTTATTGAATTTATTGTGGTGGTATTGGTTAACAAAATTATAGGTTTCACATGTACAATTCTATAATACATCATTTGCGTATTTTATTGTGTGTCCACCACCCCAAGCCAAGTCTCCTTCTATCACCATTTATCCCCTCTACCCTCCTCTACCTCTCCCAAACTGCCCTCTGTTAATCACCAGACCGTTGTCTTGTCTATAAGGGTTTGTTTGTATTTTTCTTAATCCCTTATCCTTTTTCACCCAAAATTCTTAAAGGATACAAAAACATGTGAAACTGAATATACAGCTGGATTATATCCATATATATACACACATCTAAAACAACAAAAATATATTAACCATCTTAACAGGAAAGCAACCTTATTAAGTTATATATACAAACAATAAATATCTGCCAAAACTATGGCATCAAATATTTATGTAAAAGTTTAATTGTATTTTATATTTTACTTTCTATTTAATTGTATTTTATGGTTAATATGACACAGAGCGACTATGTGGTTGTATTTTGTAATGCTAGAAAATGGGAGCTCTCCTGCCTCTTGGTTTCATCTCAATTTCCTTCCCTTGCTTTGTGCTTCATCACCCAATTCCAAGGTCCTTTCCTATAGTCTCTTCATCTGTACTCTGTCAGTGACCCAAAGCAATGACTTCAGGTCTCACCTTTACATTGGGCCTCTCATATTTCTTCTTTCTTCTGACATCCATAATTTAATTTCTATCATTTCCTGTCATTCATTATATTCCAAACTATATTTCTCTCTTCAAGTAGCTAAAATTCTGCAACTCCCCTCTCATTAATTAATCCCTCTACCAATATTCAGGTTACCATTCATTTTCATTTGTTCTGACCCCTTACCGTTCTCAAGGCAATCAATTGCTAACTCTTGTCAATTTTAATTCTATATAATGTCTCTCTTGTTTTTCTCTTTATTTTCATAATTCTTGACTTCATTGGTCACTGAGTGGTAGGTACTTTTAACATAGTCCCTAGCCATGGAAGGCAAGCATTTTCTTCTTTTACATAGTCTGATGACAATAAGTTATTCTTTCAACAAATTCAGTAAGATCTTCCTGTTTTCCTGACTTCGTGTATTTCCTGAACTTGACTGCTATTCATTTCTAATGTTGTTGTCTACACCAGTAAATGCTAGTCGTATGGTTGATCTGTTTTTTTTCCTACTACTCTGTTAGTGTTCCCTGTGTTCCCTTGTATTACCAAACAAACAAAATGTACTTCTGTAGATACAATTTATGCCTCTACTTGCTACCTTGATGCATGTCATATCTTCCCTGCCTAAATATTTCAGAAGCTTGAAAGGGACAGCAAGAGACTTCTAAGGTTTCCCATGTAGTTTACTCATATAAGAAAGTAAGGAGATCCTTTTCTCATCTTCTTTCCACTGGATCCTAGAGCAGGAGAAATATTAATGGTCAAGAGCCTTCTACCAGAGTAGTATAGCACTTTCTTAGAAGAGTTCCAGAAGTATTTGGAGATATTTCTAGGTGGTAAATATTCAACTAAGCCAGCTTCATCACAGGTAAATCACAAACCAAAAGAATACTATTATTTTCCTCTTTTTCTAGCTCCTGAAGCAGAAAAGTTCCTCTGCATGAGTCATATAAGAGTCAGATAGATGACTCCATATAATAAAATAGCCCACAAAACTTTACAAGTTGGAAAAGAGTCATAGCACTTCATATGATCTCTTGTTTGTGAATTTAGGTACCCATGATTAGACCACTTGGTTTCCCTAGATAGAAACAATATACAGCACTTGTATTGAGATCTCAAGATCAAATTATGAGTTTCATATAGTATACATACAGAAAAAAAATCTATAACAAATAGAGAAGTGGTTTTCTATGGGACATTTTTGAAGCAATGGAACTGTATTTTTTAAATTACTTGAAATCAAGATGTAAAACAAATAAGACTGTTTTGCTTAAAGCTGGCTAAGTGTCTCCATATAGGTTCCATTATAATCTTTAGAGAACTTTAGTGAGTTTTCTGGAAAGTAATTTGAATTAAGTCATAATAAAGATAATCTAATTCTGAATTTTTGTAGAGGAAATATTATACACATGGATATTTCCAAAATTAACTTTGCCCTTTTTCTCTAAATATCTTAATGACAAATTCATGATGATTTAGATTTAGTATACCTAAGCTGATTGTGTTGTTGGCCTATGGCATCATTCAAACCCCCAAACTCTAAGTTGATGGGTTTCCATTGACCTACAATTGACATTCAATCTCAGGGTCTGCGTAACTTCTAGTTATTTTCAATTTTAGTATTTTCAAATTGGCCCCATACATGTATAACAATTAAACTGGTATTTTTAAATAAGAAAAGACTACCTTATTGTTTGTAGAAATTGAGATTTATCTTATTTTACAACATTAAACTGGAAAATACCTGTGTTACTAAGGACTGTTTAGTCCACACTTTAATTTCCTTAGGCTTGATGTCAGGCAAAAAGCACATAGTGCAATTATTTTCCAGGTTTAGACTCTTAGAAATACCCTCACCATTTGATTTTCAAATAAGGAAGACAACTCTGTATGTTCTTTCAGAAATTGTATTTGTTTTCTTCCTTCAAGTTTACTTTGCTAGAACAATAAACAGTATATATTTAGAAAATGTAAATGTACAGGAGTTTCCTTTTAGAAAATTTCTTCTAAAAGCATTGTGATATAGTTTATCAACTCAACCAAATCACCTGTTTTTTGTATCTATAAATTCTGGTCATATGTCAAAGTTAGCATGTGAACTTTGGATAACTGACCTGATAAAATGTTAATTCAAATCCCCTTTCAATTCAGTTGGTTTCAATTCTTAGAGCTGGTGATCCCATAAGCATAATTAGTAACTTCTTTTACATTCTACTTAATGTCAATTGATCAACAGCCCTTTCTTATTAATGTAGTTCATTCCAGAAGAAAATATAAACATGCTTTGCAGAAGGGGTTGTTAAAACTTACGTTTCTACTGAAGTAGCAAAATAGAGTTTTGAATCTCAAAACAAAGATGTACACCAAAACACAAAATTCTTAAAAGAAATGGTGGAAATCTAGCCACCCAAACCCTTCAACAAACTAAGGTAAAAAAAAGGGGATCAGACTATGTAAGGAAGGAGTTGTGAGATATTATCTTGTAATAGAATTGCTATGTAGATGAACCAATCCCAACCTCATGGGAATTTGTTGGGGTCGGGGGTCTAGGTTGTGTTGTGTTATGTGATTTGTAGCTACCTACTCTGCCTCAAGTATATGAAGTACTTGATGATATTCCTGGAATATAGCTCCATAATGTATTATAGCCTTATTCATGCCTGAGAAGATTGAATGTGGTCTGAGGCAGGACAGAGAGAGAAGTAATTTGGTGAGTAATTAATTTCTCATCCATGGCAAGGCAAAGGGTGTGTGTTTTTCACATTAACCACAAACTAAAGAGAATGCCTAGAGCTATTTAAATCTTACCTGAGAAGATACGTGAAAGTTAGGAGATTCATCAGAAGAGAATTGATATGGAAAGGACCACCTAAGAGGAAGTATGAAGGGACCAACTTATAGCAGTACCAGTCACTGAGTAAAAATTTGGAGAGAAAACTGAGCATACTCCTTCTCAGATGATGGGTGACTGTTTAAAAGAAGCATTAACAGGAGGAAGAGATGGAGGTGTCTTATCTTGTAATGAAAATTGAAATGATAATTATTATCTTAAACTGGACACAATAATTTCTTAATTGACTGATTTGTAATTTAAAGTGATTTTGTGGCCCTGGCTGGTGTCACAGTGGATAAGGTGCTGGCTTGTGAACCCAAAGGTTGCAGGTTTAATTCCCCAGTCAGGGCACATAACCAGGTTGCAAGCCAGGTCTCCAGCCAGGTACATGGCTGGAGGCAGGTGAAGGGCAACCACACATTGATGTCTCTCTCCTTTACCCTCTCTCTAAAAAATAATAAATAAAATCTTTAAAAAAAATAAAAATAAAGTGATTTTAGTCTGTGATGTAAGACTGACTGGCAAAGTCTTGGTGTCAGGAAAAATAACTCTTTACCCCATATATACTTTAAAGAAACAAAGAAAACCAAAGCAAAGTTGTGTTTGGTTACATTTTAGTTGCATTTTAGTCATGACTTTTCACATATTGATTATATTTGGATTGTTGAATTCAGTTCAGTATTTATTAACTCCTTATTATAAGTAAAATTGATGTTGTTTAGAAAAAAGAATATGTGGTTTGGGGTCTTCGAATACCAGATCTTCACATAATTCAAAGCATTATCCTGAAGACTTTAGCCTCTCTGAGTCTCAATTTCCTCATTTGTTGACTTAGGATAATAAATTGAGATTATTTTAGGATTAAATGGGATAGTAGAAATACCAGCAACTATGGTAAATGGCACTTGGAAAGTGCAATAAATAGTTACTATGTAGTTCATAGTCATATACCTGTACTCTTTTAGTGAGCTTAAAGACATAATGTGGGTATTTGTATGAGGAGATTATTTCTTTGTATTTTAAACAAGTTCTTTCTTGTCTTTGGTAGAATTACTTTCCAAATGCATGAATTAGGTAGCCTGCTGGCTCCTCTCAATCATATCCAGGACACACTTACACAGAGAGTAACAGTAATTATCAGTCATACTAATACTAATACTGGTTAGCCACAATGACACAAACCTCTAAAATGGATATTTAAAAAAAAAAAACCTTTAGAAAATATCTTTTAAAACATGTTTTCTAATAGTGACTTCATCTTGAGTAGTACCTAAAGTAGACTGACCTTGTGCATTTTTAGTATCCAAAAAATATAAACTCAGCACACTCAAAACCTCAAATGACTCCTTCCAGGCTGTTGAAACCCTCATCAGTGAAAAAACATACTTTGGTGAAGGATGAGCCTACAAATTCTGCTGAGTTTCTTCCACATTTAAGATGCTGAGTTATAACTGCATGGACATTAAGATGACTAATACAAACTCTGTATCCTCAAGGAATTTAAAGCAATATATTTGAGTAAACACAGCCTGGATAAACACAGTAACAAAGATCTTTTATAGTACATTTCTACATGGATTGGGGTAATAGAAAGGCAGGTAAGACAGTACCACAAAAGTTATAAAAGAGGCTGTTATTATCCAAACCAACCACTTCTTCTCTCCACCCTAGGCTTTTTAATTATATGGTCCTTTGCACCCCCTCCCATGCTAGAAATTTCCAAACGATCATGGAAATACTCCATTGTGGACAACGTCATCATTTGACATTACTCACTGTACTTATAGGCTTCCCTAAACAAGGAACTGGAGGGGTAGAATGTGATTTAGGCCTGTCTGGAGAATGCTGTTCTCTCTCTGACCTGACTGAATACTTTAGTCATAAGCCCCCTTTCTCCTCCCTTGCCATCTCCACCCACAAGAAATGCTAACCATAATTTATATGTAGTCTTATTAAGCCCTTATAGAGGCTTGAAATAATTTTCTTTCATTTGCATTTATTCAGACTCTCTTTTTCTGGTCTCCAGTCTTCTCTTTATACTGTTTATTCTCAACCTGTGCTAGAAACTTGAAATTTATTTTTCAGTCCCTCAGAATTCTCTCCTTGCTAATGCTGCTTGGCTTTATATAGTTCCTTTTCCTAGAACTTTGACCCTGTCTTCATTATTTGACATTTCTTCACAAAATTTTATCAGCTAGCTATCAGGGTATGCTTCCATTTATCTTTTTACATCATTCTAACTTTTTTCACTGATCTTTTCTGTAGAAACTGAATTCTTCACTTTCATCACCTTATTGCAAATAACTTTTGTTGGGCAAAGTATTCAAAGGGAACACATTTAAACATGCTCTTATTCCTTTTATCAATCACCTTCCATGTTTCTCTCTATATTTAGAACAAGTCAAGATAAAATTACCTTTCTCTAAAAGCAAAAGCATGTCCTATATTTTCAGTTTTAAATGTAAAGATTTTTCCTTAAATGTTCCTGCTATCCCCAGGCATTATTCTTCCAGAGAACTAAATTTAAAGGAGTGTCTATATGAGATAACATTTTTAGAAAGTTCATCAAAATCTGTATGTCTTTTTCTCTTATTTTATTATGACCATTTTTAGTAATTTAGTCATGCTTCATGGGTGGCCCTAATTTGCAACAAAACATTTTTTAAATCAGTAAAGATCAAAAACTTCCTGTTCTTTTTTGATTCAGTAAAACTCCGATACCTCCTCTAACCTCTTAATAGCATTCCACACAGTTGAATATTGATCTTGCATTTTTAAACCGCATTTACCTATTCACCTTCTTAATTCCCAACCACTCTTCTTAATCTCTGGATGGATTCTTCTTATTTATCTGATTTAAATGACTGAGACATTAGAACTTAGGTCTATACTGCATTTTCTACGCACATTTTCTCCTTTGATGTTTTTAATTTATGCTATAGCTTTAAATACTATTTATATGCTCACATCTGCCAAATTAATGTGCAAATCTCATGATGCAATATGAAAGTTCCTTTTCTTATTAAAATTTATTTAACAGATAATTGCTCATTTAAAGTAAAAGTACTGATAATAAATTGTGATGTTTATAACATATGTAAAAGTAAAACATATAAAACAATAGCACAAAGGCAAGGATTGCCAAAATGGAAGTATATTGTTAATTAAGTTTCTTATACTGTTTTTAAAGAGCCATACCATTTGAGTACTGTGCTAATTTGAAGATGTATGCCATAACCATAACACAACCACTAATAATAAAATTATAGCTAATTAACCTACAGAAAAGATAAAATGGAATCAGAAAATTCCTCAATAAACCCAAGAGAAAGAACAAAAATAGGAAATGGAACAAATATATAAAAGCAATCTCAAGATTGTTTATTTAAACCCAACCACCTCATTCATTAATCACATTAGATATAATCAGCCTATACACTCCAATAAAAAGATTATCATATTTGGACAAAAGAAAAAGATGATCAACATCATTAGTCATTAGAAAATGTAAATTGAAACCGTAATAAAATTCTGTACCCCTACTAAAGAAAAAAGCCTGATCTTACCAAGTTCTTATGAGGATGTGAAATAATTAGAACCCTCATGTATTGCTGGTAGGAGTATAACATGTTACACACAGACTTTGACAAAATTGATAGTGTCTTAAAAAGTTAAATGCACATTTATCTATTAATAATAATGAACATAAAAAAATGAGAACAATACTTCAGAAACTTAAGGTGGGTTTTCCCCAGGCAGAATCCTTCCCCTAGGCAGAAAAACATTTGAACTATATTTTCAAAATCTTTGCTGTTGCCTTTTATTGAATACCACTTTTGTTAATCAATAATCATTAACAATAATTTATTAAGCTCTTATTCTCTGGCACTGTGCTAGATATTTAGGATATAAAAGTAAATAGAAGCCTCAGTTTTGAGAAGCTTTATGTGGAAAGATGCAGATGTACACATAAACAAATAAAATCAAGATTTTTTTATTGTTTAGATCATAAAAGCATATGCCAAATTCACGCATAATAAAGTGATTAATATTAAGAGTCTTTAAAAGAATATTTGCATAACATCTTTAAAATGAGTTAAACAACTTCAAAGGGAAGATGTAGAAGATAGGGAGCACCACACAAAAACATCATAGAAGATTGAAATGCATGAACAAAAGGATAAGGATTGCAATGAAGCTGGACATGTGCAATATGAACAGAGGATGGAATATGAAGTGTATCAGTTCTGTACCTGTAGTATAATATTACTCAGATATTTTGTCCATATCCTACATTTTAGATCACATCTTAGTGGGTCATGTCTATCACTTAAAAATTGAAATAGAAAACATTTTACAATAAGAATATTAGATGGCAGTGCATATAGTAGGGTTAGTATTATTTTGTAAAATTTTCTGTGTTAATTTGGTGTGTGTGTTTACGTGTATGTTTATGCATGCACAGACTAAGTAGATTTTAAGCTCCACTAATGAATCATAACCAGCAGTTTATAAACCATTGCTATAAAATATCAAAGCTATTAAGTGTACCAGAGTCATATCATCTGTAAGCAGGGTAGTGTGTGTGTGTGGGTGTGGGAGTGTCTTAAAATAACCATTATAGTAGTCTAAGCATTATGTTGAAAGTTTAGATTAAGGCTGCAGAAGTGAGAATGAATATGGACATTAGGAATCAAGAGACACTTATTAGACATAATTAACAAGACTTGTTTACTAATTAGATTTAGAGTGTTAGGAGCTAGAGGAGTAAAAGATTAGAGCCATTTTTCTAATTTAGGTTATAGACAAGGTAGTAAAACTAAACAAAGAGAACACAGGAGAGAAAAGGTTTAGAGAAGTGAGTCTGCTCAACCTGTGGCATAGTGAGTGTGAGATACTTGTGCAAACCAAAGCAAATCTATTTAATATAAGTTGAAGCTCTAGAAAACAGGCATACCAGAGATACATACAGTATTGTTGATTTGACTTATGAAAAATTATATATATTATTAAATATATATAAAATATATAAATATATTTATAAAATATACAACTATATATATTAATGATTATGATTAAGTCATTATACACTATTAAAGAAGCATAACTGAAAGCGTGAAAAAGCATGCCACAAAGCATATCTCAGAAAAGGCCTAAAGAAGCCAAGAATCTTCATTACAATCATACTGTTTTCATTTATATCAACCTTTTTGATCTCTTCTTCACTAATTAGAAGTTGTTAGTTCAATGAAGTAAAATGCCTGGTTTTTTATGTACAACAGATTGACATTTTCATGGATTTTTATATACTAGTTCATTGTTAGAGTCCCAGCAGGAAACAAAATTTACTTGGTAAGATTATTTTTAGAGGTGTAAGTAAAGTAAAGGAAACAAAGCATATTGAAGTACACACAGACTACAATAAAAAAATAATCTAATAACACTGCTAGAGGTGAATGGGGCAAAGGAAAGATATAAGTACCTGAGTCACATGGCTGGAAGGAAGGGTCTGGAACTACCTGATAAAAGCTCTCTACATAACTGAAGCATCAAGGTGAGAGAAAGTTGGGAAAACCTCTAATGCCCTTTGCTAACTTCCATTAGCCATACCCAACAGGAAGTGAGAGACATGTTTAATCAGCATCATTAGCCTGTAAGCCTGATTAATAAACTAATTAATTCAATTTTTAGATTTTGTGATTAATTTTTAAAATATTTTATTTATGTATTACTTTTTAGTGAGAGCGGAAGAGGGAGAGGCAGAGAGGGAGAGACACATCAATGTATGGTTGCCTTTCACTTGCCTCTAGCCACAGACCTGGCTGGGAACCTGACTGGGGATCTAGTTTGCAACCTGGTTATGTGTCCTAGCTGGGAAATTGAACCTTTGGGTTCACAGGCTGGTGCCTTATCCATTGTGCTACCAGCCAGGGCAGATTTTATAATTATTTTAACCACTCAGTTGTTGTTATTGGAGTTTAAGTTCAATATCTAGCCCTTGCAAGATTTAATTTAAAAAATTTTGTATGAGACTTGTTGTTCCTAGTACAGAATGTAAGGAACTTGGAAGTTGTCACTTCATCAGAACAACAATTAAAAAGCCAAACAAACTGAAAATAAATCAACAAATTTTCTTAGACCTATCAGAAAAGTGAGGTCACAGGGAAAATGATCTTCTCCCAAAGCTGGAGAATTAGACAGAAGGATACATAAAATCACAACTTACCAAAGCATAAGCCCATAAATAGAAATAGGGGAACCAAAGTTTTGGCATTCTAAAGCTGTCTTTTTGAAAGTCTATTTTTAAATTGATTTTAGAGAGAGAAATTGGAAGAGAGACAGACAGGCAGACAGATAGACATTGCTTTGTTGTTTCACTTACACATTCATTGGTTAATATATGCCTTACCAAAGATATCATTTGTAATCTGGCATATAGGGACAATAAGCTACCAGGCAGGGCCTGGGATACTAATTTTAATCTGTTTATTTAGGACAAAAAGTCTAATAAATGACATTTGACTCTTTCCCATTTCCTACCCATGAGATACAGAAAGAGAAGCCTGCTTCTGAAGGGAGATTTTAAAAGATTGCAATAGCCTAAATTAAATTAAATATGGTAAATAGGTAGGTTTCAGGTAGAGAAGCCTGTTAGATAGATACTCCTTATTTCCCATTGTTTCTGAGTTTCTGTCAGGGGAAGGCCCCTGTCTGTATATGGCTGTGACTTCCAATGGAGGTGGCTATAACTTGACTCAGACTCCTAGCCAAGATCACTGTATACATAACCACTTAGCATGAAGCTACCCTTGTCTAAGTGTATATAAAAACTGGATCTACTGTAAACATGTGTGTGGGTGTGCAAAAGTAAGAGTGCACAGAAGTGCATGGGATAGGGTGTTCGAGGGGGTGAGTACAAAAGAATGGGTGTGTGAAAGCACCAGCACTCTCCACTGCCTGGCCGCTACTGAGTGGAGACTATGTGTGTGAAAGTCCGTATTTTCGTAGGCTGCAGCCCTGCTGTTTTAATAAAGCATGGAAAACTTCCCATTGGCTATGTGTAAGTTTTTCATCACCACTGGACCAGATCCTCCTCTGCTATTCGGAAGCTTTGGACCAGACATTTGGCTCAGACATGACAATTGCCAAATATGTTCTCTTCCTCAAACTACCTGTAAATCACCCATTCTCATTCCCAAAATGCAATACACCATTTCCTACCCCACCTTCTCTACTTCTCCTTTTTCCAAAAATGTCTCGTATACCCAATGTTGCCTCACTGTCTTGGGCATTTTCATACTTATGTTAATTGTTCATGTACATGTATTAAAACTTTGATTTTCTCCTGGTAACTTGCCTCTGTTGATTTAATAATTAGAAGAAATTAGAAGGCGAAAGAAAAAATATTCATATTTTTTTTATTTTTACCTCAAACAGACACCTATAAGAACCAGTGCTAAGATGAGAAAACATGAACCATAAATGACAAATTGTAGATTTAGACAAGCATGAGAGGTAACAACTCCAGAGCTGGCAAAGAGGAGCCCTCATACTTTTGTGAATTTATTTTTTGGAGCTTTATAGGTTCATATGGTAAAGAGCTGGGAAAAATTACCTGAACATTCCAGCAGGCCAAGGAAGAAAGGAAATATTTTGAAGTATAAGCATAGCACTCTATTTTTCTTAACAAGGCCTGCCCTCAATAAAAATCTATTTTACTAAATTCTAAACTATTAGCAATTTATGGAACCCAACCAATCTGCAGGAAGGGATAAAAAATAAAATGCTAGTTAATTCTAACTTTCTATGTCAGGGAAGAAAAAGACCTAAGCCCAGCACCTTCTAGCCTTCCAACTATAGGAAAGGAAATACAAAAGTGCAGTTAGTTCTACCTTTCCAGTCCCAATTGAGGGGGATAAGACTGATAATTACCAATGAAACCCTAGTTCAGTGGCACAAACTGATTAAAAGACTATTAATTTTAGGAGTTTAGAACACCTCACCTCACCTACACCTTACCACTATATTACTAATGACCTATTTACAGCTTCTTTTACCCAATACATTTCATATGGCTATGAAGAAAAAAAAATTATAAGACATACTAACAGAAAAAAGAAAAAGAAACAGTTTTTAAAAATTGATCAAGCACCAGACACATATCTGGCAAGATTCTTGGAATTGTCAGATCAGAAATTTTTTAAAATGTCAACAAAAAAATCCAAACCTGTAAAATTTTCATGAGTTTATTTGAGCCAAACAGGTGACAATTTCCAGAAAGCAAAATCTCAACAGATTAAGAAAATGCTCCAGAGCATGGGAGTTTTGCACCTTATTTCATACATTACAATCAAAAGAAGAGGCTTGTAGGGGTTCATGAAATTCATTGGTAATAGATTATGGAGGAAGAAGAATGCAAAGTAAGAAAGTCTCTGGAATTGCATAAAAAGTAAAACAAATAGATACATACTCTTTTATATAGTTGGGTATATTATAGAATAGTTAAAAGTTAACAATCAACATAATAACAACAACTATGGGCTCTATGGCCTCCTACTCTGGTGGGAGGATGTGTATAGAGGGGTCTGGAAGAAGGAAATTATTCTAACATTTTAAAGGTATATTATCATATTATAAATGCAAAAAAAAAAAAAAAAAGGCAAAACAAAACAGTAAGACAAGTTCAGTTAAGGTAAAGGTTCCCTGAGCTTGTCAGATATATGGCCCCCTTTTTCATACACAAAAACTATGATTGATTTTCTTGGGGCTGGAATGGAAACAGTAGATGACAAGTAAGCAGATGAATAATCTGAACAGCGAGAGAAAATTCTGAAAAAATATTTTAAAGGATTACTAAAGATCAAAACACTAAAGTAGAAATAAAGACTGCTTTTAATAGTCTCATTAGTAGCCTGGACACAGCTGAAAAAGAATTCCTGATCTTGATAATATGTTAGAAGAAACTTACAAAATGGAAAAACAAAGAGAAAAAGAGACTGGGAAAAACAAAATAGCACAAAATATCCAAGAACTTTGGGATAACTACAATTAGTAACATATACATAATATACTACTAAAAGAAAAAGGCAGATGAAAAGAAACAACAACAAAAAATTGTTTGAAGCAATGACTGTGAATCCCCTTAAATTACTCTGGTGTAGACACCAAACTACAGATCCAGTTAGCTTAGAGAATAACAAGCAGGATAAATGTCTAAAAAAAACTATCAATACATTATAATCAAACTACAGAAAATCAAAGATAAAAAAATTGTAAGACAAGGAAAAAAACATCTTATGTATAAAAGAGCACAGATAAGAATTACATTTGACCTTTGCTCAGAAACTAAGTAAAGACAAATAAAATATTTTAAATGTTGAGATGAAAATAACTAAAACTAAAATTCTGAAGTTTGTAAAATTATCCTTCAAAAGTAAAGGAGAATTAAAGACTTTCACAGACAAATAAAAATCGAGGAAATTGGTTGCCAATAGACCTGTTTTGCAAGCAATGTTAAAACAAGTTTTTCAGAAAGAAAGAATATATGTTAGAAGCTCAGATCTGCATAATAAAAGGAAAAGTACTAAACAAGGAATTAAGTAAAAACAGTATAAAAACTTTAAGTTTTTCTTAATAATATAACAATACAAATTGTTCAAAAAGTAATAGCAACAATGCGTTTGATTAAGTATGCATATGTGAGTATATACATATATGCTTAGGTGTAAGTGAAATGAAAGAGCAACAGTAGAAGGGATGAGAGGAAAAAAATAGAAATACTTTGTCGTTATAAGATATTATAATACATTATGCATAAATGGAATAGTATTAATGGAAATGAACTTGGATTAGATGTAAATGAATATTGTGAACTCAAGGGCAAATGATAAAAACAAACAAAAAATACAATTGATCTGCTAAGGAAGAAGAGAATGTGTAACATTTAAAATAACTAATTAAAACATAAAAGGGCAGAAAAGTCTAACACAAAACTAGGAATAGCAACCAAGGGCAACTTCCTAGATGAGCAGGTTTTATGTCTGATTTCCTTTGCTTCTTTCCTTTATTCATACCAACTAGTTACCTATGCTAACATATCCACATAATAGCATGTAGAGCATTAAAATACATAAAGCAAAAATGACAAAACTACAAGGAGAACTAGTTGATACCATTATTATAGCTGATGACCTCAATACTCCATCAAAAATAGATAGGAAGCAGAAAACTGCTAAGGACATAGTTCAACTCAATAGCATCATCAATCAACTAACTAAAACTGATGTGTCAACTACCTCATCCAACAAGAAAAGAATACACATCTTTTCAAGCTCATATGAAACATTCATCATGATAGACCACATTCTGGCCATGAAACACACCTCAATAAATTTAAGAGAAAAGAAATTATATAATGCCTGCTGTCAGAAGACAGTGAAATTAAACTAGAAATCAATAACAAGAAGAAAGCTGAAAAAATCCCAAAATGCTTGGAGATTAAACAATACACTTTTAAATAATACAGATACCAAAAAACAATCTCAATGCAAATTTTAAAATATTTTGAAATAAATTAACATGAAAATACAATTATCAAATATTAATTGATGTGACAAAAGTGGTGCTTAGAGAAAATTTTATAAAATTGGATACACATATTAGAAAAGAAGAGAGATCTAAAATCAACAATCTAAGCTTCCACTTTGGGAAAGTAATAAAACAGGAACAAATTAAATCCAAAGTATGAAGAAGAAAAGAAATAATTAAAAATAGAGCAGAAATCAATGAAATAGAAAATCAACAGAGAAAATAAACAAAACTAAAATTTGATTATTTGAGATCAATATAATTGATAAGCATCTAACCAGGTTAACTAAGAATGAAAAAGAGAGGTTACTAAAATTACTAATATTAGAAATAAAGAGGAGACATCACTACAGATCCCATAGACATTAAAATGATAATAAACAAATATTGTGAATAAAACAAATATTATAAATAATGTACATGAAATAAGCAAACCATTTGAAATACTCAAGCTGCCAAAACTCATACAAGAAGAAATAGAAAATTCAAATGGGCTTTTATCTATTAAAAAATTGCATTAAACATTAATGGAGAGATCAAATAGGAAGATGGTGGTAGAGTAGCTAGCAGCCCTGTCTACTTGCTCCCATTCCAGATGACTGAATGAGAAGAACAGAGAGTGAGTGAGTGAAAGTCACAGAATATTGGTGTGAATAAGATCCAGAACACTGGGACTGCATGGGAGTAGGCAAAACCAGTGACCCGAGGCAGGCAGTTTCTGAATGGAGTCACAAAGGGCTACCTTTCCCAGTGCTCTGTCTGCACAATGTAGGTACAGCTTATGGCTTGCTTATTAACCAGGAACTTGGAGGGCATGGAATATAGCCTGTTCTGCAGGCTCTGGAAGACTGGAGAACTGCACTCCCATGTAGTTGCACTTCCCAGAAACAGCCGGGTGAAATTATGTGAGTTTAAATGAAACTGTCAGAGATTTGGGAGCCTGATGAATAGCCCTGATGTGAGAGATTGTGTAAGTTTTGGCAGAAGGGGGAGCGCAGGGATAGGGCATCCTTCAGGACCCCCTGCTGCACAGAGTGGGCCATGTGGGGACTTTTGGAAGAAGGTGAAGGAAGGTCAGGAGGCCTGGCAGAGATGCCTGGGCATATGAGTCTAGGGCTGATACAAAGGCTCTTCTAAGAGACAGTGGTGACAGTGAGGGACCCACATAGGGACTCTTTTATGGAAGGTGCACCAGATTGTATTCCCACCCACCTGCCCTTGGCCCCACACATGGGAAGAGAACCAGGGAAGCAGCAGACAGGTCCCCAGTGCTGACTCATTCCACAGGTGGCAGGAGCCATTCCTCACTCAGGCCATTCCCCTCCAAGTGACATAAGCAATAGCCCCACCCACAGGAACTGCCAGGCCTCACCCCCAAGGTGCTTAAGTTTGACTGCCGATTACAGGGTGACTTAATCAAGGAAAAAGATAGACACAGAAAGTAGAATGCGTCTAGTTGTAAGCACGCTGGCCTAGGCCTAGAATGAGACATAATCTGAGGCCACCAGGGGCAAAACCAGAAAGAGAAGAAAAGGGTAAAAACTAGATACAATGGTGGTGAATTACACTGTGATTTTCATGACTTATTAGCCTCCAGCATATCTATTTAACATTCATTCCTTGTCCTCCCAATTAGTGTATTTTAAGTAACTAGTTTTTATATTATAGCATATCTCAAATCTCATATTTTGCTCCTCCTCTTACTCCATTTTACCACCCAATTTCCTATTTTATTATTTTTTAAAATTCTACCTTCTCCCCTGCTATGATTTGTTTCCAGTCCCCACTGTTTCTCCCCTCTTTGAGCTTTCAAAACCATTTTTTGGCCATTAGTCACAACACATTGTTTTTCCTTTTCATAAAATAACACTTGTTCTCTCTCTACATTGATCAATCAGTGCCCATTGAATATGGATTGAGTATGGATAGGAAGGTAGCTGTGGTGTCTTTACAAACTTATTTATAGATCTTCACTATTCTAATATTTCAAATATCAAATTTATACTATCCTCCAGCTTTTTGCTTCTTTCATTTCAAATTTGAGATTTTCCCTGTTTTAGCCTGACCTAACTTCTCATTCTTAGGATTCCTCCTTCCTACGTCATTTCAAAATCACTTATCTTTCCTCTAGATACCTCTTAAGCTTCTCTTTTTTTTTTAAACTCACAATCCCATCCCACCTATAGATAATCCTAGTTCATAGGTTCTAGATAGTGCCATGGTGAAACTTTTTCATTAGTTTGGTCCTTATTTTTTTTCTAATCCATCCTCTTTATATTTGTGTGTATGCATGTTTGTTCTCTCACACAGTATGTCTTTCTATATGGATATATGCATACACACACATGTATATACACACATATACATATATGTAACATATATATATGTATATGCTTCATTTTGATTCTTCACCCCTTTTCTATATAACACAATTTTTGGTTTCTTTCTCTCATTTCCTTCCCCTTATTGCTACTAACATTGCTCCTCCCTCTCTCCTCTCTAAAATAATTTACCTTTCAGTTACTCATTTGTTTTTCCATTTTTATAATAGTCTTAATCTCTTTATATCCAAATACTGGCTTATTTGCAGTTGAGAATGTGATTTAGGGCAGATATTATCTTTGAGCATGTGGGTATTTTGATTGGCTTAGTCACAGTTGAAAGCATGATTGAGAATGGGGGTTATCTTTGAGAAAGTGGGTATTTCAAATGAATTGGTGGTTCTAATTAGTAGCTGCTCAATAATACTATATGAGACATGGTGGGAAGAGTGATTCTCAATCAGCTAGCCAGACCAAAAAAAAAAAAAAAACACTAAAGAGCAATACATTATCTAAATCTGAAATACAACCAGACAGCCCAAATAAATGGCATAAAGGGCATCCCAAGATCAGCAAGTTGAGGAAATCTAAGAGACTGCACCACTGAATCCCACAGGACTCCTACCACAGAAGGTCACACTATGAAGGCAGGGAGTCAAAGCAGATCACTGTAAGAAGTAGAAATAAATGATGAGTCACCTAAAATGGAAAGATGAAAAAATTCCCCATTACAAGGAAAGAAGAAATCCCCAGGAAGACTGCTAAATGAAATAGAGGCAAACAAACCATCAGATATGGAATTTAAAATAATGGCTCTAAGGAAGCTCAATGAATTCAGTAAGCTCAAAGAAAACTATGAAGAACTCCAGGAGAACTACAAAGAATTCCAGGGAAGCTATAAGGACCTTACTATGTCCATTAAAAAGGACATAGACACCAACGATAGGAGCCAGAAGAAAGTGAAGAATACCATTTCTGAAGTGAAGAATGAAGTAGAGGGCATAAAAAGCATGCTAGAGGAAGCAGAAGATTAGCTCAGTGAACTGGAGGATAATGTAGAAAAAAATTCCCAGAGCATGCAACAAAATAAAATTTAAAAATACTGAAAAGGAATGAAGAGGTTTTAAGAAAGCTGAAGGGCAAAATGAAACAAAATAATACCTGTACATAGGGATACCAAAAGAGAAGAAGAGGTGCAAAGGATTAAAAATATGTTTGAAAAACTACTAACAGAAAATGTTCCAAACTTGATGAGAGAAAAAACTACCCAAGTCCAAGAAGTACAAAGGATCCCAATGAAGATGAACCCAAAGAGGCCCACTCCAAGACATATAATAATTAAAATGGCAGCACTCAAAGACAAAGAGAATCCTAAAGACAACAAGAGAGAAGCAGCTAATAACATATAAGGGAGTTCTAACAAGGCTCTCAGGCAACATCTAAAAGAATCACAACAAACCAGAAAGGAACGGCAAAAAATATTTCAAGCCATGAAAAGCAAAGGCCTACAATCGACACTGCTGTACCCAGTAAGGCTCTCATTCAAAATGGAAAATGAAATAAGGAGTTTCTAAGAGTAAAGATAAATCTCCACCAAACCATCACTGCAAGAGTTGCTAAAGGGACTGTTTTAATAAGATGAAGAAAGAGAGAGAGAGAGGAACACAAAACACAAGTACAAAGGGAAAAAACACAATGAATAAGTACCTATCAATAAAAACATTAAATGTAAATGGATTAAATGCTCCAATCAAAAGACATAGAGTAGCGGAATGGATAAGAAAACATGACCCACATATATGTTGTCTATAAGAGACCAACCTCAGAACAAAAGATCTAAATGGACTTAAAGTGAAGGGATGGAAAAAATAATCCAAGCAAATAAACATGAAAAAATAACTGCAGTAGCAATATTTACATCAGATAAAATAGATTTCACAACAAACACCATTAAAAGAGACAAATACTTGGCTGGTAGCACAGTGGATAAGGTGCTGGCCTGTGAACCCAAGGGTCGCAGGTTTGATTCCCCAGCCGGGGCACATAACCAGGTTGCAAGCCAGGTCTCCAGTCAGGTCTGTGGCTGGAGGCAGGTGAAAGGCAACCATACATTGATGTCTCTCTCCCTCTCTGCCTCTCTCTCTTCCCCTCTTTCTAAAAAATAATTTAAAAAAATCTTAAAAAAAAAAAAAAAAGAGACAAATAGTCATTGATGTCTCTCTACCTCTCTGTCTCTCTCCCTTCCCCTCTCTCTAAAAATAATAAAGAAAACCTTTTTAAAAAAGAGGCAAAGAGTAACATTTTGTAATACTTAAGAGGAAAATCCAGCAAGAAAATATAACCCTAATAAGCATATGTGAACCAAATATAGGAGCACCCAGATATAGAAGAAAAATCTTGGAGGAACTCAAAAAGGATACAGGCAATAACACACTCATAGTAGGGGATTATATTACCCCATTGACAAGAATGGATAGATATTGCAATAAAAGAAACACCAATGATATTGTGGTATTGAACAACACTCTAGATCAAATGGACTTAATTGATATATACAAAGCATTTCATCCCAATGAAGCAAGATGCACATTCTTTTCAAATGCACATGGAACATTCTCTAATACAGAACACATGATAGGACAGAAAATAAGCATCAACAACCTAAAGAAATTTGAAATTACATCAAGCATTTCATCAAATTACAATGACTTGAAACTAGAAACCATCCTCAGAGAAAAAAAAAACAAAAACACATTAAAATTTATGAATACCAAATGATATGTTATTCAATAATGAATGGGTTAACAATGAGATCAAGGATAAAATCACAATGTTACTAGAAACAAATGAAAAAAAAAAAAAAAAAAAAAAAAAAAAAAAAAAAAAAAAAAAAAAAAAAAAAAAAAAAAAAAAAAAAAAAAAAAAAAAAAAAAAAAAAAAAAAAAAAAAAAAAAAAAAAAAAAAAAAAAAAAAAAAAAAAAAAAAAAAAAAAAAAAAAAAAAAAAAAAAAAAAAAAAAAAAAAAAAAAAAAAAAAAAAAAAAA
>PVIW01004001.1:72326-125211 GCA_004026585.1 Noctilio leporinus | reverse complement strand
TACAAACCTAAGGGACACACAGTTAAGGCATTACTGAGCAGGAAGGTCATATCAAGATAGGCCCACCTAAAAAAGATAGAAGAAGGTTAAATAAACAACTCACCATACAGCCACAAAAACCAGAAAAACAACAACAAATGAAGCTCAGAGAGAGTAGAAGGAAGGAAATCATCAAGATCAGAGGAGAATGAAATGACATAGAGACTAAACAAACAATACAAAGGATCAATAAATCCCGGGGCTGGTTCTTTGAAAAGTTAAACAAAATTGACAAGCTTTTAACAAGACTCATCAAGAAAAAATGAGAGGACCCAAATCAATAAAACTAGAAACAACAGAGGAGAAGTCACAACTGATATCACAGAAATGCAAAAGATTGTTAGAAATTACTACGCAATTACAATAGCTATTTGGAAAAAAAAAATCTGATAACCTAGGTGAAATGGACAAGCTTTGGGAAACATACTCTTCCAAAACTGAACCAAGAAGAAGCAGAGAGACTAAATACACCAATAACTAGTGAAATTGATGCAGTAATTAAAAAAAAAAAAAACCTCTCAGCATACAAAATCCCTGTACCAGATGGTTACCACAGCAAAATTTACCAAACAATTATGAAAAAATTAAATCTTACACATCTCAAATTATTCCGAAACATCCAAGAAGAGGGAAGACTCGGAATCTCTTTTTATGAGGGCTGTATTGTTCTAATCCCAAAATCAGGTCAAGAGCCAACAAAGAAAGAAAACTACAGGCTAATATTGCTGATGAACATAGATGCTAAAATCCTCAACAAAATATTGGCAAATCAGATCCAGCAATACATTAAAAAGATCATACACCATGATCAAGTGGGATTCATCCCAGGGATGCAAGGATGGTACAACATTTACAAACCAATAAATGTAATAAACTACATAAACAAAATGAAAGACAAAAACTATATGATCATATCAATAGATTCCAAAAGCATTTGATAAAGAATAGCATCCATTTATGATAAAAATGCTCACCAAAGTGGGAATAGAGGGGGCATATTTCATTATTATAAAGGTCATATATGAGAAACCTGTGGCTGATATCATACTCAGCAAAAACTAAAAGCCTTCCACATAAGATCAGGAGCAAGACAAGGGTGTTCCTTCTCTTTTCTTCTACTCGACATAGTTTTAGAAGTTCTAGCCACAGCAATTGGAAAAAAAATAATGAATAAAAGACATCCAAACTGGAAAAAATGAAGTAAAACTTTCATTATTTGCAGATAACATGACAATGTACAGAGAAAATCCCATAGACTTCACTAAAAAATAATCAACATAATAAGTAAATTTGGCAAAATTGGTAGATACAAAGTTGATATCCAAAAATTGAAAGCATTTTGAATACCAACAATTAAATCTCAGGCATAGAAGCTAGAAAACAAATCCCATTTACTATAGCAACAAGAAAATAAAGTACCCATTAATGAACTTAACCAAGGAGGTAAAAGACCTATATTCAGAGAACTACAGATGACTGAAGAAAGAAATTAAGGAAGACAACAAATAAATGGAAGCATATACTATGTTCATGAATGGGAAGAATTAACATCATTAGAATGTCCCTACTACACAAAACAATTTATAGATTCAACATAATCCCTATTAAAATACCAACCACATATTTTACAGATATTGAATACTTATAATTTTTATATGGAGAAAAAATGACCTGGAACAGCCACAGCAATCTTGAGGAAGGAAAATGAAGTAGGAGGAATCAAAATACCAGGTATCAAACTATATTACAAAGCCATTGTAATCAAAACTGCCTGCTACTGGCATAAGAATATATATATATATATATATATATATATATATATATATATATATATCAATGGAACAGAAAAGAGAGCCCAAAAGTAAACACAGGACTCAGGACTCTATGGTTAACTAATATGTAACAAAGGGGGAAAGAATATAAAAAGGAGCACAAATAAATAGCCTCTTCAGCAAAAGGCATTGGAGAACTTGGACAGGAACATGCAGAAAAAAATGAAACTAGACCTCTAGCTTACACCATACAGCAGAACAAACTCAAGATGGATAAAATACTTAAACATAAGCTGTGCCACCATAAAAGTCCTAGAAGAAAACATAGGCAGTAAAATTTCAGATATCCCATACAACAAAATTTTCAACAACTTTTCTCCTAGGCAAGGGAAATAAAGGAACAAATAACCAAATGAGACTCTATCAAATTAAAAACTTTCTGCCCAGCTAAAGAAAACAGCAGCAAATTGAAAAAGGAAGTATCTGTATGGAAAAACATTTGCTGATGATACCTCAGACAGGGTTTAATGTTCAAAATAAATAAAGAACTGTACAATTCATACCAGAAGTCATACAACTCAATTAAAAAATAGACAAAGGACCTGAAAAGACATTTCTCCAAGCAAGACATACAGAGGGCCTATAAGCATATGAAAGAATGCTTAACATCACTAGCCATTGGAGAAATGCAAATTAAAACCACAATGAGATACTTCCTCACAACAGTCAGAATGGCCATCATTAACAAATCAACAAACAAGTGCTGGCAAAGATGTGGAGAATAGGGAACCCTAGTGCACTCTTGATGGGAATGCAGACTAGTGCAGCCACTGTGATAAACAGTATTTAATTTCCTCCAAAACTTAAAAATAGAACTGTCCTTTTTATTCAGTGATTCCACTTCTAGGACTAAACACAAAGAATCTTGAAACACTGACTCAGAAGAAACTATTCTCCTCTATGTTCATAGCAGCACTATTTATGCTGGCTAAGTGCTGGAAACAGTCTAAGTGCCCCTCAGTAACTGTGTGGATCAAAAACTGTGGTACATTTACACAATGAAAGTCTATGTAGCAAAAGCAAAAAATGAACTCCTACCTTTTGCATCAACATGGGTGGAATGAGAGAGTATTATGTTTAATGAAATAAGCCAGGAGGCAAAAGACAAATACCATATAATCTCACCTAATATAGGAAATTAATTAACAAAACAAACAAACAAGTAAAATAGAATCAGAGGCATGGGAACAAGAAACAGACTATCTATTGCCAGAGGAGAGGATGAAGGGGAAGAAATGGGGAAAAAAGGGGAAGAGTTTAGTGAAGGAACTAGTAAGGAACTAGTACATGGGTGGCAAACACAAGGCCTGAGGGCCAAATTTGGCCCTGCCCCTTGTTTCTACCTGGCTCACTTAACTGTTAAGGAATAGTTACATTTATAGAGTCCTAAAATTACATTTGGCCCTTTGAAGGCAACCACAAGGCTGATGTGGCCCCAGGTGAAAATGAGTTTGACACCCCTGAACTACTATAAATGACCCATGGACAAGGACAACAAGGTGGGGATTGACTGTGGGAGAGGGTATGGGTAAGTCAGGCAGGGGAGAGCAATGAGAGAAAAATGGGACAAAGGTAATATAACAACAATAAATTAATTTAAAAAAACATGAAGGGATTCAGCAAAAAGTGGAAAGAACTCATGGACATGAAATGCTGGGGGAGAGGGTTGTAAGGGGACTAAAGAATAATGGGAAATTACAATAAAAATGTAAACAAATTAATTCCTTTCAAAAATAGAAAGCATTAGACCCACATAGTTTCACTGGTCAATT
Source organism: Noctilio leporinus (assembly GCA_004026585.1). NCBI lineage: Eukaryota > Metazoa > Chordata > Mammalia > Chiroptera > Noctilionidae > Noctilio > Noctilio leporinus. Next base: position 121,568 of record PVIW01004001.1, on the reverse strand, counting down.
CTAATAAATATTGAAGGAAGTAATTATACCAACTCTAACTCATCCTAAGAGCTAGCAATACCATAAAACCGGAATCACAGAAGCATGTTATAGGATAAGAAACCTGTCAACCTGTTCCTTATTCCCATTCCTCTGGTTCTATTTTGCTCCTTTTTTGTTTTGCTCACTAGTTTACTGTATTAGGTAAGATCATATGATACTCGTCTATTGTTGTCTGGCTTATTTCACTAAGCATAATACTCTCCAGTTCCATCCATGCTTTTGCAAAAGGTAGGAATTCCTTCTTTCAGACTGACAGTGACTAGTGGGGAGGTGGGAGAGACAAAATGGAGAAAGAATGGAAAAAGTTGTGTCAAGAAAGTAGTACAAATAACCCATGGACATGGACAAAAAGGTGGAGATTGACTGTAGGAGAGGGAATGGGGTGGGTGGGGCAGGAAAAGGCAATGGAGGAAAAGTGGGACAACTTTAGTTAGTACAAAAGCAATAAATTAATTTTTAAAAAGATAAGGAACCTACAAACCACTATCTTTCATAAGCATAAAGGCAAAAATCCTCAACACAATATTAGCAAATCAAAACCAATCATGTATACAAATAATTATACAACACAACCAACTGCTATTTATCTCTGCTAGATAGTCTAGCTCAACATTCAAAAATCAGTTAATGTAACCCATCATATCAAAACAGGCTGAAAATGAAAAAACACATGATAATTAAATAGATGCAGAAAAAATATTTGATAAAATCCAATACTCATTAATAATAAAAACTCTCATCAAAGTAATAAAAGAAGGGAACTTCATCAACTGAATAAAGAATATCTATAAAAACTTATGATAACATCATATTTAATGGTAAGAATCTAGAAATTGTCCCATTAAGATCAGGAACAAAGCAATATTTCTCTTTTCACTACTTCTTTTTCACATTGTTATGCATAGTTAATGCAATGAGATAAGAGGAAATAAAAGGTATACAGAATGGGGAAAAAATTGTCTTTGTTTATGGATGAGTTTATCCTCCATGTATGCAATATTTCTCTTTTCACTACTCCTTTTTCACATTGTTATGCATAGTTAATGCAATGAGATAAGAGGAAATAAAAGGTATACAGGTTGGGGAAAAAAAATTGTCTTTGTTTATGCATGAGTTTATCCTCCATGTAGAATTTGAAAATAATTTAAAAACCATGAAAATAATAAGATATAGCAAGGTTGTTGTATGCAGGGTTACTATATTTAACAATCCATTGCTTTTCAATATATTGGTAATGGACAAATGGAATTTGGAATTAAAATATAATACTCTTTACATAGGCACTCCCAGAAATGAAATACTTAGATATAATGAAATATGTACAAGATTATATGAAAAAAATTACAAAACTCCGAGGAAGAAATCAAATATTAATTTACCAATTGAAAAGTTATTCCATGTTTATGGATGGGAATACTCAACATTTTCAAGATGTTGATTCTTCCCAACATAGCCAATATATTCAAAGCAATCACAATAAAAATTTCAGTAAGTTATCTTGTGGACATCAACAAAGCAATTCTAAATACAAGAAGAAAGAAAAATACCACAATATGGAAGGAGAAGAATAAAATTGGAGGACTCATACTACCTGACTTCAAGACTTAATAAAAAGCTAAGATCATCAAGACAGTGTGGTATTGGTAAAAGAATTGACAAATAGATTAACAAACAGAAAAAAAGAGTTCATAAATAGGTGCAAATAAATATAGTCAACTGACTTTGGTTCAAAGGCAATAATAAAGAAAATATATTTTCCAGTAAATCATGCTGGAATAACTAGGCATCCATGTACAAAGAAGAAGGAGGGAGGGGGAGGGGGTAGGGGAGGAAGGAGGAGGAGGAGAAGGAGAAAAGGAAGAGGAAGGGGAAGAGGAAGGAGAAAAAGGAAAAGATGGAGAAGAAGGAAAGGGAAAGGGATGGGGAGAGGGAGAGGGAGGGGGGAAAAGAAGGAATAAAAAGAAAGAGAAAGAGAGAAAGAAAGTGAAAAAAAGAAGGTAAAAAAGAATTGATGGCCCTGGCTGGGTAGCACAGTGGATAAGGTGCCAGCATGAAAACCCAAAGGTCGCAGGTTTGATTCCCCAGCCAGGGCACATAACAAGGTTGCAAACAAGGTCTCTAGTCAGGTCTGTGGCTGGAGGCAGGTGAAAAGCAACCATACATTGATGTCTCTCTCCCTCTGTGCCTCTCTCCCTTCCCCTCCTAAAAATAATGAAATAAAATCTTTTTTAAAAAATTAAAAAAAAAAAAAAGAATTGATGCACAAACTTACCCCTCACAAAAATTTACTCAAAATGAATCATAAACCTAAATGTAAAGGGCAAAACGATAAAACTCCTAGATGATAAACGGAGAAATCTAAATGATCACAGCGATGGTGGTGACATTTTAGATACAACACCGAAGGCACAATCCATTAAGAAAATTGCTAAGCAGGGCTTCATTTAAATTAAAAACATGCTCTGTGAAATACACTGTAAAGAGGCTGAGAAAACAAGCCACAGACTCAGAAAAAATATTTGCCAAACACATCTGATAAAGGAATGTTTTCCAAAGCATACCAAAACCTTTTATAGCTTAACAATTAATAAAATGAACAAGTTAATTAAAATGGGCAAAAGATCTGAATAGATACTTCATCAAAAAAAATTGAACAAAAGGAAAATAAGCATATGACTGGATGCTAAACATCATATCTCCTTAGGGAATTGCAAATTAAAACAATGATAATCATGACACACATATTACAATAGCCAAAATCCAAAATACTGAAAATGTGAAATACTGGCAAGGAACAACAGGAGCTCTCATTCATTGCTAACTGAGAATTCAATATAGCATAGCCATTTTTGAAGACTGTTTGGCAGTCTCTTACAAAACTAAACATACTCTCTTACCATATGATTTAGCAATTGCTCCTTAGTATTTAGGCAATGATTTGAAAATTTATAACCACACCAAACCTGAATGTTTATAGCAGCATTACTCATAGTTGCCAAAACTGGGAAGTAACCAAGTTGTCCTTTAGCTGGTGACTGGGTAAATCAAGTGTAGTATATCCAGATAATGGAATATCATTTAGCAATAAAAGAAAATGTCTTATCAAACCATAAAAAATCATGATGGAAACTTAAGTGTATATTGCTAAGTGAAAGAAGCCAATCTGAAAGGCTACACACTATATGATTCCAAACTATATGACATCCTGGAGAACGCAAAACTATGGAGTCAATGAAAAGATCAGTGATTTCCATGACTTAGGGAGGAAGAAACAGAAAGGCAGAGAGCATAGAGGAAATTCAGCACAGTGAAAATACTCTGTAGGACATTGTAATGGTTTATACATGTACACCACATACATGTATTTGCTAAAATCCATTGAATGTATGCCACAAAATGTAAACCCGTGAAGAGTGAATGAACTTTGAGATAGTACAAATGTACCAGTCTGGTGTTGATTGATGTTGTTAGTGGGGAAAGCTGTGTATATGTGTGGGACAGAAAGTATATTGCAAATATGTTTATCTTGTTCAATTTGGCTGCAAACCTAAAACTGCTCTAAAGAAATGAAGGTTATTTTAAAAAGTTGCATGTAATTTTCATTGTCAGGAGAAACAGTATTTATACAACCCTCCCCCAAGCCCTTGAAGCCTGGAAAATGCTTATTTGCCCTGATCATGAATTTTGGACTACGGCTTGCTGGAGAAAGATGCCACGTTAAAAAGTAATAACTAAGAGCAGTTAACAAACTATTTTTGGATCACCCACAATTATAAATTACAAAAGAAGTCAAATTGTATGACTTATTGGAATCAATAATCTAAATAATAAACTCTTAACTCAAATAAAAAATAGAGTCAAACATTTTAGAATACAACTTAGAAGTAGTGTTTTCCAGTCTGGAAGTAGTATGATGTAAACTGTAATTGGTAATGGTAATAACAATAATAGCCCTGACTTCTCTTCAGAAATTATTTAGGCCTCAAGATCTTGGTCACTAATATTTAAAATCCTTCTTATTTTTTATAACATTATATACATTTTTTGTGTACAATTCACTTTTTGGAGTTTAAAAGTCTGTAAATCATTTTAATAAAAAATGAAATGTAACAAATATAAAAGTCAAATAATATTTTAACCAAATATTTTTAGAAAAAGAGTTGAATTAATTTAAATTAAATTTATTTTAAAATTTCTTTGTAATAACTAATACCAATCAATTAATTGAATCCAACTATGAATTGAGTCAAAGAGTAAGCAACAAAGGACTGTTAAGAGATATTCAAGTCATATTAGTTATCACATTATATTATAAGTTTAAAATATGAATTTCAATTTTTTTTACAAAGAAATTTAAATGCTTGACAACTCTTTGAGTTAACTCTAGGTCAGTTTCAAGTCTTGTGTGGTCTGAATTTGTGTGGTCATTTATCAATATGATGATTCATCAGTGGTTTTAGATTCCAACACATCAAAATATTTCAACTTGGGTATTGCTGCAAGTTATTCACAAAACTGGATTTTTTACTCTACAGAGGGAAGGAAGCTGAAAATAAAACCATTATTTTATTATGCAGCTATACATTTTTATATAAAATGATGGCTTTAGTACTTTCATTTAGAAGAATAATCAGTTGTATCTACTGTCTTAGTCAGGGTTTAGTTTAAGTAGAGAGTTTGTGAGAGAAAGAGATGAATCTTTCAGAAATCCAGAAAGTAGCTTAAAGGTGACATTGAGGAGCTTTGACAACAGTTGAAACAAACTTTTCATCCTGAACTTACCTAATGCTGTTTCCCTCACATATTTTATTTGATATTTATTTATTTATTTAAAAAAGATTTATTTATTTATTATTTTTAGAGAGAGGGGAAGAGAGAGAGGCAGATAGGGAGAGAGACATCAATGTATGGTTGCCTTTCACCTGCCTCCAGCTATGGACCTGGCTGGCTGGAGACCAGGCTTGCAACCTGGTTATGTACCCTGGCTGGGAATTGAACCAGCGACCTTTGGGTTTGCAGGCTGGCACCTTATCCACTGTGCCACCAGCCAGGGCTTCCCCCACATATTTTAATAATAAAAAATAATTAAGGATCATTTTTAAATATTTTACCTGCTTCTAATTAAGTTGATGCACTCACAAAGTTGAGACTCACTGATCAAATAAATGAATCTGTAAATAATTACTTTTAGTTTTTGTTATATGCATACCCAGGATGTATTTGTACATTTGATTTTTAAAAATATTTTATGTATTTATTTTTAGAGATGGAGGAATAGAAAAAGAATGGGAGAGAAACATTGACCAAATGCTTCTTGCAACCTCTCAACTGGGAACCTGGCCTGCACCCCAGGCATGTACCCTGTCCGGGACCTGAACCAGAGACCTTCCAGTCTGACATCAGTCAGAGCTGAATTTAATAGTGGGAAAAAATACAGTCATTCAAGTTGGGTTTAAAATTATTGGGCATGGGCACAGTAAAGAAACTTTTAATCTTCTATTAGTAATTCAAATTTAATTTAATACCCTTTTAAAACAATCAATAAGTAATCCATTTTTTGTTCATGCTAGTCTATTGGACAAAGGAGAGAGACACAGTAGGGTAGCTCAATTTCCTTTTGGCTTGCAAGTTCCCCTCTTAAAACATAAGAAGTCATACTGACAGACAACATATAAATGTACAAACCCTCTTTGTGGAAACTACCATGACACCTTCAACAAACAAACCCATTTTTTTTTCTTTTGTATCTGGAAAATGCTAGCAATATATGTCAGTCTGACGTCTTCTACTCTCCTACATAGTTGGGCTTGGAACAAACCCCTATCTGTGTTGTGTCTGTTGTACTGCTGATAGTTTGATTTGTGACTAATTTTTAAAGTGGGCCGCAGGCCTCTTTTCAGAAAGAATATTACAGTGTCAGAAGAATCTCAAAACATCCCACACTTCATGCTCCCTTACCAAAGCCCACTTCCTTCAGCAGATGTTTGACTGGAGGCTCTCGTGAATATCCGGTAGAGGTTCCTCAGAGCTTGGGGAGCAATGTGCCCTAGTCAATATATAATAATAATATATACTTAATTAGTTATTTTAAATTTTTATTTATTATTTTTAGAGAGAAAGGTAGGGAGAGAGGCAGAGAGGGAGAGAGACATTAATGTATGGTCAAATAGATATTTTTAAAATAGTAGATACATCAGATTATCCAGACTTGAATATGGAATTGAAAAACGTCTATCAACACCCTGTATGTGTGCGCATGAGCATGCACACTTGCATGTATGGGCACGCACGTGCATTCAAGTATGTAAATTTAGGAGTTAATGATACTGTATTGGGAACTTACTGTTTCTCCAGGATAAACTTGAAACCCATGAGAAAATATTAAATAGGTAGTTATTTTTAGAATCAAAGTTATACCTAGGATTGTAGCTAGAATGTTATTCACTAAAAGTAGTAAATAAAGAGATTTAATTAGATCATAAAATGAGAAACTATGGAGGCCATCTAAGAAGAGAACCTAAGGGAACTGCAGAAGGCTTCTTTTAGGAAGTGACATCTGAACTAATGTTTAAAATACTGTAACATGTGAGTAAGCAGAAAGGTCTAAAAGAAAATTTCTACCAACATACTGAAATGTGTGAATATCCTGAGTGTTCAGGAACCAAAAACTGCGATTTGGGGAGTCTATAGGCTATGTAATGGCTATAGTCAAACATACTGGTATACAGGCAGATTGAAGGAAGATGACAAGGTTGCCACATTAAGTAGACCTATTTTAGGGCCCTGGCTGGTAGCTCATTGGATAGGTGCTGGCCCACAGACCCAAAGTTTACTAGTTCGACTCCCAGTCAGTGCATATAACCAGGTTGCAAGCCAGGTCTCCAGCCATGTCTGTAGCTGGAAAGGGAACTATACATTGATTTTTCTCTCCCTCTCTGCCTCTCTCCCTTCCCCTCCCTCTAAAAATAATAAATAAAATCTTTAAAAATGATAGGCCATTTAAAATATTTATGTTATGACCAGTTAATCAAAATATTGAAAGGGATAAGGGACAGAAAGGGAAAAGGAGGAAAAATGAAAAAGATACTATGAAAAATAAGCTGCATAGTAATAATAAGAGAGAGAGTAGAGGGAAAGAGAAAAGTGATTAACGAGAAACCTGAAGCTGATTTAAGATTAGTGTAAGTCCTGACTGGCTTATACAGTTGGTAGAAACAGAAACATCACACATACATGAAAGGATTGCAGATTTCATTCTGGTCAGGACATATTAGATTGCAGGTTTGATCCCCTGTCAGGGTGTGTGTGGGAGGCAACCGATCAATGTTTCTCTTTCTTTCTCTCTCTTTCTGTTTCTCTCTTTCATCAATAGAAAAGCATATCTTTGAGTGAGGATTATAACAAGATTACTTTTAGACGCCTCCACTTTGTGCTTTTCTAAATGTGGACATCACAATATTTTCATGTGATATCTTTGGGCATCTATTAATGACTAGTGGCTGTTGGACTGCTCTTCTCCTTAACTTGAGGCTCTTCTTGACTGATATAACTATTTGGACACAGCAGGTCCTAGGGTGGTCATTCTCGTCTGTATTGAAGCAGAGGTGACCATAGATTCTCATCCAATGGTTCCCATCCCATTTTTAACAAACTCAAAAGTGGTTTTATCCAAATAACAATCCGTCCTTCCCTTGTGGAAGAAATTTCAAACTCCAAAAAAATAAAAAGCAGTAAGAATTCCCTTGTATTATACATCCTTACTCTGGTAGTGGACAGTAATAAATATTGTCTATACTGCCAATTAATCTATGGCACACAAAGATAAAATTCACCAAGAAATTATAAATGTGTATTTTCCTTTGTCCACAGTAGAGTCTCCATTTCTGGCATTTAAGTTCAAGTGCTGCAGTGTCATTTCCATGCACTGTACTGAGCCATAGGAAGCACTGTTTTCAAACTACAGACTGCCTAACTCAAGCTCTGTTGCATAGGTATGGTGGCTTCTCTAATTCCATCCTGGAGCTGGGTTTCTTATCTGTGAATTTGTGTAAATCATAAAACTATTCATCTGATTTATTTGTATGCTTGTGTTTTCTAAACTTACTTCTATTTGCAGGTTATTAAGACCCAGAAAAGCAGATTTTTGCTTTACCAACTATACTGAATAATTAATTTAGTCTGGTTTATTTTCGTTCACATAGTTAACCTTACATTTCATACCATTACAAATGCTTGTGTAATGATTGCAGCATTTCTCCCATCTCTAAACTACATAACAATTTCACATTTCTCCTGACAAGTCATTTATTTATCAGGCCAAAGTACAAAGTTCCAAGGTCCTTAAGATTGTGGATTGCCTTGTTGCTTTGAACTATGTGGTCATGGAAGTGGGTAGAGTGAATTCTCTGAGTATGTTCTAAGTACAAGGCAATGAACTAAGCTCTGGACTAGTCCCACTGAATCCTTGTAACCCGGCAAAGAATATTTAACATTATATCTATTTTATGATAAAATGGATCCATTATCAGTAAATTAACTTGCAAGAGGTTTTACAGCTTGCTTATCAGTGAGGATCAAACTATTAAGTTTATTGAGGTAATATTAATAACATTATATAAATTTCAGGTGTATAACATTATAATTTGATACCTGCATGCTCTATTGAGTGTTCACCACACAAACAGTAATGGAAGATCAGAAATTTTTATGAGGTTATTTTAGGGTTCTGAATCTAGAAGCAGAACTGGAGTTAAACAAACCCATAATAGGGATGCCTTCAATTCAGGATACTTTCATATGGACATGTATGTGTGTCTCTTCTTGTGTCTGTGAGCATTCTGTACTTTGGGATTCTTGTGCTGCAATACGTATTTTTTTTGCAAATAATCCAATGTTTCAGAAGCTTATTTGAGTCTATTTTCCACAAACCAATTTGTGTTTTCTGGATTCATGACCTTATGAGTAATTATTATTGAATTTGAATATATTAAACTTCCTACTATGTATTCATATTTTAAACAATCTAAATGTCAGAGTTCTGTATGGTCCATATATTCCCTGAAAGTAAAATTTTGGACATTAACTGGCAGCTATACTACACAGACCTTCCAAAATTCAAACAAACTAGAAACAAACGAACAAACTATATATATTTGCAATAATTTGTAAGTGGACTTTTTAATCTATTTTCTCATTATCTCTTTACAAATCTTGGAAAGGTAAATAGGAAACCCAACCAAAAAACAAAGATATATCCTATCCTTTATAATCCATGTTTGCATAAATGGCACCAGTTGGGGTGCCATTTATGCAAAATGACCTTTATACAGAGCTCCAAATACAAAATTTTAATTTATTTTAATTTAATTTTTAGAAAAGATTTTATTTATTATGTTTTTAGAGAGAAGGGCAAGGAAGGAGGAAGAAAAGGAGAGAAACATCAATATATAGTTGCCTTTCACCTGTGTCCAGCTATGTACCTGGCTGGAAAACTGGCTGGAAACCTGGTTATGTGCTCTGACTGGCAAAAATTTTAATTTTAAATGGCACTGATTGTCTAATTTCTTTAAATTCCAACACTCTCAATTATTTAATCAATCAGAAGCCCTGCATTGCCCAGCTGTGAAACTGTGGCCTGAGCATGAGGGTAGCTAGGTTGTTTTTGCTGTTGTTTAACTGACCATGTGTTCTTCCTACTGATTTTAACAAAACACAGCCTCACATGACTTGATTTTCTTTTCTTTTCTTTTCTTTTTAAAGATTTATTTGTTATTTTCAGAGAGAAGGGAGGAAGAAAGGGAGAGAAGCATCAATGTATGGTTGCCTTTTACCTGCCTCCAGCTAAGGACCTGGCTGGAGACTGGGCACAGTATACTGCATATAGGATTTGATACTATGCTATCCATGGTTTCAGGCGTCCAATGGAGATCTTGGCACATCTCTCCCACTGATAAGATGGGGACTACTATACTTACTTTCCTTCTTGTTAATTAATCATACTGGAGTCCCTGAAGGTCTTTAGAAGGTCTTTGCAAGTAAAAATATTTTCATTATTTGGCCCTGGCTGGTGGCACAGTGGATAAGGTGCTGGCCTGCGAACCTAAAGGTCACTGGTTTGATTCCCACCCAGGGAAACATGGCCAGGTTGCAGGCCAGGTCTCCAGCTAGGTCCCTGGCTGGAGGCAGGTGAAAGGTAACCATACATTGATGTTTCTCTACTTCTCTGCCTCTCTCCCTTCCCCTTTCTCTGAAAATAATAAAATCTTTCTAAAAAGTTTTTAAAAATAAGCATTATTTGTCTTTTTAATATTCTTATTCTCATAAGAGTGTATAGTGGAGTTTCCTAGAGGCCATAATAGCACCATAGCATAACAGATTAAATGCAGAAGCAAATATGTGAATCCAGCTGTCTTCTAGTAAGGGAATTATTAAAGAGATTTGAAAAAATGTGGAACAATACCAATCCTCAATAATTTTATTTTTGATTTAGAAAATATAATTATTTTAATAAAATGTTATTTATATTAGCATGCAATAAATATACTTTTATTGTAATAAAATATTAAATAATCAAAAAGTTTTTACTTGTAATTTTTAATATGATCAATATAGATTGATAAAATTTATATAATTGAAAGCTCTTTGGGGTACTCTATAATATTTAAGGGTACAAAGTGGTCTGGAGACCGACAAGTTTGATAATCACTGATCTAGACCAACTTAAATAATTTCTTATACAGGAAGACCAAAATCTAACATGTTTGATTAACTTTGTTTTCTAAAATAACAATAATATTTGAATAAACAGCTGCTGTCTTACCAACTTGCTCCCCAAAGTTCTTGACTCCATGTGAACTGCCTTTGCACTTTCTTTCTTAAACTCCTTTCTTATAAATACACTTTCACTCTCTGGTTCCTCACTGTTGGGGGGAAAAAAGTATGGTAACTTCTTTGTGTACACATACACACATACACACACAAACACATCCTTATAAACATAATTTTATGTTCTCCACTTGTAACTTTTCTGCTCTATGATTAAGGGTTAGGACCTAAATTTGCACCCATTTCTTATATCACTGGGGAACATAAGACAAGATTTCAGGAAAACATTATTGAACAGTGCATGGAGGAAGGCAAATTTGGGACATGTAAAGTCCTTTTATTTTTGCCATTTGCACCGGACATTTTATCAGTTCACACCAACTGTGGATTTACAGAAAGGCTGATTTTATTTCCCTGCGGCCAAACAATAATACCCTGGTCTCCTCTTTTAACCTCTATCTCAGAACCTGGAACAAAACAATGCAGTTTTCTGGAGGTTTCAGGTAGCAGCCAGGAGCTTGCCAGCATGCCTGATACCTGAGTCCTCTCGTGATGGATACTGTAACTCCTCCTTTGGAGGTGGCCAACTAGCTGGTGCCTGGAGACATATGGCTACTTCTTCCCTGCCAAAGAAACCAAGCCCTTGTGCCAGGAACTTAGCCAACCAGTGCTGGCTCTCAGGCCTTCCTTCCCATGGGATGACAAGTGAGCACCCGCTGGCATTGTCGTTTGTTTAGAGACCAGCATTACTCTCTGAGCTTCTGGGTATCATGGTGTCAAGCACTCAGAAAGGGAGAGAATTCGATCAATTGATAGGGGAGACATGATAGAGAGGGCAGCATCCTTCTCTGATCTCTTTGCTGATATGAAATGCAACACAGTGGCGCCCATGTTCTGTTCCAGCAAGTCAATCCCATATAACAGCTCAGGAAAGGGGGTGCAAAATCAAAGAGGCTGCTACTCTCAAGGTCAGTGACTTCAAGTTTCATCTTTATATTATAGAGAGATTTGTGCCAGCTGGAATCATTTTTTCCCCTAGAGTTCCTTGGGACCCTTTCCTTTTCCTCTTCTTTCTTTTAAGTTTTCTTATTTGTTTAATCAAGAAAAATGAAAATCTGCAGATGGTTTAAAAAAATCGAACTGGTACAGAAAGTTATAAAATTACTATGTTTTCCATTTTCCTATACCCAACTTTCATTTTTCTACTTCTCATAACCACAACTAATGATTTTTTATCTAGCACATGTGTGTGTGCATTTGTGTTCACGCAGCACAGTAACTGTTAATTTAAGTGCAAAATTTGAAATTGCACTGCCTGATTCTAAATCCTGGCTCCATTATTTACTAAGACCAGGGAGAATTTACTTTAGCTTTCTGACTCACCAAAGACCTATTAATCATACCTATCTTTTAGAGTTCTTTGAAAATTTAAGTGTCTAAAATAGTACACAACACATGATCATAATTAAATAAGTGTTGAGAATTATAATTTTATTATTGCTATGAATACATTATTTATGCATAATTCACTTTTAAAACTTACATAAACAAAATTTATACCAATATATTAAATATGATTTAAAAAAATTTCCTTTACTATTTTCTTTAAATAAATTAGATCTTTATTTAAATAAATAAAATAAATAAATAAATAAATAAAATGTAAATACAAATTTGCCTCATTCTTTTTAATTAACTATATATCATTTTATTATATGAATGTATGTTTTAAAAATTTTACTAGACTTGTATTCATTAATGTTTTTTATTGCAAATAATGTTTAAAATATATTTGTTAATGTATCTCAGTAGTGAATTTCTAACAAAGAGATCATCATATAGTTAACAAATAATTTTGTTTTTAAACCACCTTTTCATTCTTAGCATTTGAAATTTTAATGTAGTTGTCATTTATTTTTGATAAACTCTAAGGTAGTGCTCCAGTGTAGTTTTCTTTCATGCTGATGACCAATTATACAAATATTATTTATTAAATAAAGCATTCTTTCCTCTCTGAACTAAAAACCTACCTGTTATATATTAAATTTCAGATCTGTGTTTATCTTTATTCTGTTTCAATAATCTATGTTGTTATCCTTGTACACCATTTTCATCAAATTGTAACAGTTAAAATTTGTATACATGTATGTTATGCCAATGTGTCTTATGGAAATGCCTGATCACTGTATAACTTCCATTTTCCACATCCTCCCAGCCCTGGATATCATCAATTATTTTAAATTATATTTTTGTCAACATACTATCTTATTATCTGGACATTATCATATTTTTTATTTCACTAATTTATTTCAAAAGTAGAGCTGAACTAACTTTTACATATTCCTTTGCTCTTTATATATTGTTTTCTATCAAATTGTTAGTATTTTTCTTATTTATTTAAAAAGTTCTTTCTCAGGTGACAAACCAGGTCTCCAGACAGATCTGAGGCTGGAGGCAGGTGAAAGGCAACCATAAATTGATGTTTTTTTCCCTCTCTTTCTTCCTCCTTTCCCCTCTCTCTAAAAATAAATAAATAAACAAACAAATAAATAGAACGTTCTTTCTATTTTAAGCGAATTAGCCTCTAGTCAATGATGTCTATTTTAATATTTTTTTTAAATAAAAGATTTTTATTTATTATTTTTAGAGAGAAGGGAAAGGAAAGAGGCAGAGAGGAAGAGAGACATCAATGTAGGGTTGCCTTTCACCTGCCTCCAGTTACGGACCTGGCTTACAACTTGGTTTACAACCTGGTTATGTGCCCTGGCCGGGGAATCGAACCATCGACCTCTGGGCTTGCAGGTTGGCACCTTATCCACTGTGCCACCAGCAACGACTTAATATGTTTTAAATGTTATATGTTAATTTTATTTTTATATTTTTACTATACATTAATAAAATATAATTAGTATAAAAATATTTAATATTTTCTTGGTAGTGTGATTTGGATTCCTGTTTATAGATTGTTTGTAATCTAATACACACATATAAACACATGGACACTTATTTCCCCCATATTGTCTTCTAGATCTTCTGTGAATTTATTTTTATGTGTACATATTTAAAATTTTTTTTTAAGATTTTATTTCATTATTTCCAGAGAGAGGAGAAGGGAGAGAGGCAGAGAGGGAGAGTGACATCAATGTATGGTTGCCCTTCACCTGCCTCCAGCCACAGACCTGACTAGAGACCTGGTTTGCAACCCGGTTATGTGCCCTGGCTAGGGAATCGAACCTGCGACCTTTGGGTTCTCAGGCCGGCGCCTTATCCATTGTGCTACAGCCAGGGCTCTGTGTACATATTTTTAAGGAACTAAGATTTATTTTAAATAAAACCACACAGGTCTTCTTTACAAGTATTTTGTTTATGTTTTAAATGTCTAGCCTTTTCATAACATTATTTATTAACATTTTATTTTTTTAGCACTGATTTAGAATTTCAATATTATCAAATACTAAAATCCACATGTGTGCATAACCTACTCCGGCATCAAAATGCATTACTTATTAGAGCTTCATGATATGGTTAATGTCTGATTTTACTGATATTATATTATCATTTTTCTCTTTCTGCATAATTTTGATAACAGTCTTGCACATTGAATTATTCAGCATAAAGTTTAGAATTATTTTCTGAATTTCTCAAATGGTTGAGCATTAAGATTATTAAAATAAGTGATCTCTGTAATATATAGCCATAGCATATCTCTCCTCTGCTCAAAACTTTTCAAAAACTCCCATCTCATTCCAAGTGTAAGCCAGAGTCCTACAATGAACAATAGACCTGATGTGTTTAATTCTGGCTTTCTCTCTCAACCCATCTCCTATTACTCTCTCTCTTACTTCACACCAACCACATGGACTTGGTTGCTATTTTAAAATACCTGAATCTTGGTGGCACAGTGGATAAAGTGCCAGCCTGCAAACCCAAATGTCACTGGTTCCATTCCCCAGCCAGGGTACATAATCAGGTTGCAAGCCAGGTCTCCAGCCAGGTCCGTGGCTGGAGGCAGGTGAAAGGCAACCATACACTAATGTTTCTCTCCCTTTCTGCCTCTCTCCTTTCCCCTCTCTCTGAAAATAATAAATAAAATCTTTTTTGGAAAAACCTGAATCTTTTCCCATATTAAGAACTGTGTGTATGACTAGCATACTCACTTTCTTTTGGCCACCTACTTAAATGTCACCTATCAGTGAAGCCCTCCTTGACTACCCTTGGTGCCACACTTTTTGAAATAGTACACTTTTATATAATTCTTCAGCACCTTCTATCTACATTTCTTCACAGTGCTCATAATCATCACATATATATAATATTGTCTGTCTTCCCTAATTAGACCCCCTACATGAGGTCAGGTACTTTTGTCAGTTTTGTTCATAGATGTGTCCCCAAAGCCTAGAGCAGTGCTTGATCTATAATATGCCCTCAATAAATATTTTTGAGTGATTGAATGAATAATAAATGAATCTTTTCAAAATTCACTATTTTTATACAAGACATGATATAATTTAACATTTAAGTTTTCTTCTAAGTCCTTTATTTATAGACAACTTACAATTAAAATATGTAACTACTATTTTTGCATTGTAAAAGAAAGTTGTTCCTCCCATCTAATTTTTAATTGGGTATTATTTGTACATAGGAAGGATATTATTTCTACATAATTTTGTAACAAGCCCTTTATTTAATAATATTATTCTTTAAAAAAAGATTTTATTTATTATTTCCAGAGAGAGAGGACAAGAAGGAAAGAAACATCAATGTATGGTTGCCCTTCACCTGCCTCCAGCCACAGACCTGGCTTGCAACCTGGTTATGTGCCCTGGTTGGGGAATCGAACCAGTGACCTTTGGGTTTGCAGAATAATATTATTCTAATAATTTTTAATTGACTTATTGAGTTATCTGGATATTTAATAGTATATTATGCAAATAATGATATTTTTACATTCCAATTACTGTATCTGCTTTATGAGTTTATTTTTTAAATTGTATTATTCAATTACAGCTTAGAGTCAGTATTTTCCTGTTAGTGTCAGATGTACAGAATAGAGTTTAGATGACCATATATTTTACAAAGTGTTCCCCACCCCGTTTTTCAGTACTGACCTGACACCATGCATACTTATTATAATAATATTGATTATATTTCCTATACTGTAGTATGTATACATCCTCATGACTACTTTGTAATTACAAACCTGTACTTCTCAATCTATTTACCTTTTTCAGCCAGTCCACAAACATACCTCCTCCTCTCTGGCAACCATCAGTCTTTCTTTTGTATTTATGTGTTTCTATTTTGTTTTATCTATCATCTAGCTAGCTAGCTAGCTATTATTTATTTATTTATTTATGTTTTTGTTCTTTAAATTTCATGTATAAGTGAAATCATATAGTTGATTGTCTTTCATTGACTGGAACATTTCACTTAGCATAATACCCTCTAGGCTCATTCATACTATCACAAAAGGTAAGATTTCATTCTTTTTATAGCTATTGTAAACAATACAATAATGAACATAGAAAAAACATCTTTCTTTGCTTTATTTATTTAGATTCTAACTTTGTCTTTAATGTTTGCCATTTTAATTATTATGCATCTCATTCAGGTCTCTTTGGATTCATCTTGTTTGGACCTCTGTGTTTCCTGGAATTGTGTATCTTTATCTTTCATCATGCTAGTGAAGTTTTTGGTCATTTTTCATATAGGTCCCCAATCCTTCTCTATCTCTCTTTCCTTTCTGGTACCCTTATGTTATGAATTTGTGGTACTTGGCCTGAAGATCTTTGTCATGTGTCAGAGTCTCAAGAAGTCAGGGTGAGTTTTGCAGAGTTTATCTTCCTAAAACAGACCAAGATTTGGCCATGTGGAATGAACGATCTGCATAGAAATGTTGGTGGCACTGGTTGGCCATGTGAGGGGAAAGCAGTCCCCACCATAAAGCCACACAACTCATTTTCTCCTAGTACATCTCTGCCAACCCTGAGTCTGCGTGGACTTCTATTAGTGCCATTCAAGAAATTCTGTACTTCATGCCCAGGCTGGCTGTAGCCAGCTGACTCTTCCTCAGGGTGCAAGCTCAGCAGAGCAGAGCCACATGGAGTTGGAAGAATGAGATTAGTGCATTTCCCATGTTGGGGTGGCATTGGTTGGGCATTTGGATAGGAAACGTGTCTCTTGCCCCAGCCACACAGCTCAATCTCTCCTTATGCATCTCTGATACACCCTGAATATGCTCAGGCCCCCCTTATGAGCCCCCTTTAGGAAAGTCTGTACTATGAGCCCAGACTGGCTGCAGCTAGCAGACTTCTCCACTGGCAGTGAACTTCATGGGGCAGGGCCACAGGAAGTCAAGAGTGTGGGGCTAGTGTATTCCCTTGGGCTGCTCTAGTATGGAGGGGAGTTCTCAACCAAGAAAAATAATGGCAGCGGACAGTGTGGAACAGAGATAGCATTTGGATCCTGTTGGCTGTCCCTTCAGCTCTCTTCCTGAAATTATACAACAAAATCTCTTTCTGTATGACTCCAGTTTTCTCCAATCTGTCTTGCCTCCACTAGAACACAGTATGAATAACTATGAAGAAGATTTTATGTGCAGACCTTTTAAGAGGTTTCTAGCACACTCCTGTATCTCCTGGCAGATAGAATCCCTGCTTATTTGTATAGCCAAATTCTATGTGAGCTCCTTTTTCCAATTCTGGTGCTCTGGGCTGGGGAACCTACCATTGGGCTAAGACCCATTACTCCTCATGGGTAACCCCTAAAGCTAAGATATTCCTCAGTTTTTTAAACTGCCACATGTGAGTGCATGGCCAGCCCTTTTTGCATCTCTGCCCTTCCTACCAGTCTCGATATGGCTTCTTCTGTAAGTCCTTGGTCATAAGACTTCTGTTCAGCTAGTCTTCAGTTAGTTAGTTAGGTTGCTTATTCTATAATTTAGTAGGAATTCCAGTTTGTTCCAGAAAGGAAATGAGTGTAACTTCTACCAACTTCAGCACCACCTTGGATTTTATGTGTATTTCTTAATTGCATTGTCTAGTATTTACAGCACAATTTTAAATATATTAATTATAAAGAACATCTCTGTTTTGATATTTAATAAACATGTTTCTAGTGTTTCATTGTTAATATGGTGGTTTCTTTTCTTTCATTGTGTATATTTACACACACATACAGAATTATACACACATATATATGCATAAAATGTTGCAGAAATATTGTGTTCTATGTCAATGTTTCTTGTATAAACATTAGCATTGGATGCAGAATTTATTATGTCATGATATATATGCTTTTACCTTTTAACCTAGTTATGTAATGAATTATATGATTTATTAATAATGAACGATGCTTGTATTGATGAGAAAATTGTGCTTCATTTTTCTTTCAAAGTGCTGCTGGATTTTATTTACTGATGTTTTTAAGACCCTTAAATTTATATTTATAAATAAAATTGATGCAGAGTATATTTTCTCTACCATATTGGGGGTTTCTATTTCAAATATGTTAGTTATATTTAAACTAAATAGTTGTTGATTTCTAAAATTATTTTAACCTCATTTTTTCTACAGTTTTCATTGATATGAAGCCTTTTTCTTTGGTTACTATTTTTCTATGATGTCAATTTGGTCGTTGATGTTTCTAATTTATTTAGTTATTGTACAACTGTTTTATTAATCTTGAATTTGTTTCCTCAGCTTTGAAATTGTGTTCTGTGTGTCAGTGTTTTGTTCTTGATGTCTTTCTTTTTAAAGAATGTTTGTTCTCCCTCTCTGCCTCTCCCTCTTCCCCTCTTTCTAAAAATAATTAAATAAAATCTTTAAAAAAAATTCAAAGTATTAAAAACAAAAAAAGAATGTTTGTTCTGCCCTGGCTGGTGGCACAGTGAATAAGGTGCCAGCCTGCAAGCCCAAATGTTGCTAGTTTGATCCTCAGCCAGGGCACATAACCAGGTTGCAAGCCATGTCTCCAGCCAGGTCTATAGCTGGAGGCAGGTGAAAGGCAACCATATATTGATGTCTCTCTCTCTCTCTGCCTCTCTCCTTTCCCCTCTCTCTAAAAATAATAAATTAAAAATCTTTTAAAAAGTTTAAAGAAAGTGTTTGTTCCGTTTAAGTTCTAGAAAGAAAAATATTCATTTCAGGGAATTTCTTTCCATTTAGTGGCATGTATCATCTTATAGAATGGAAGCATTGTCTATTTTACACATGCTCTTTCTCTTATCCTCACTTATTGAAGTGGAATTGCAATACATAGTTACCATCAGTGGCGTGCTGGGGCTGACTCTCAAAGATCCAAATATTTATTTTTCCCCCAACTTTCAGTGATGTTATTTTGGCAGATTGAATTGGCTATGGTGAGACTATTTACACCATGATTAATTAGAAAATGATGCAAATTACCTTTTTCTCCAAAAGAGCTTGTTACTTACACGTTTATTGGCCATTTATTGGCACAATGAAAGTTCCCATCATATATATATACACACACACATACATGTATATATACACACACACACATACATACACACATATATGTGTATATATATATGAATATAGATTGATGATACTATTGATAGATAGATATCATGTAACCAATTACTATAATATTGTTTTTTGTCACATTTATGTTATAAGCAAGTCTATTAGATCTTTGTTCTGATAATGTGCAGCTGAATTCTGGACATCGTGTCATCCTTACTTCCTCCTTAGAGTTTTATTTTGGAGTCAGAATAGTGTGTGTTTCCTGGAACTTTTCTTCCTTTCTCCAAGAGCTTGAAGACAGTAAGGGAATATAGCACATCTCTGCCCCAATAAGCCAATTAGCTTGGAGTATTGAACTTAGTTCTGTCTTCAATGATTTGATTAAGGTGGTGTGCTTGAGTTTACTTCTTCTGGTCTAGGCATTTCTATATCTTATTTGGATTACTTTTAGATATAGACATTTCTCCTCCTATGTTCATTCAAGCGGGATCCTCAGAATATTACAAAATCTCACAGAATTCCTTTCCCCTCTTTACCAATTGCTTTCAAACAGCTGTCCCCTCCCCCTCCAAGCAAATTGGTGTCAATGTGAATAAAATCCATGGCTGTGGGCCCCGAAACTTCTACCTTAGAAGTAGAAGGATTTCTTCAACTGAATTGCTCTATTTACCTTATTCACTTAGGGCCTCTTATTCCCTCAGAACTTACTTTCTGAGTTTTTATCTATTATTTTGTTCTGCAAAATACCTCTTTATTTTTGAAGGTTAAAACTCAAAGTAATTATAATTCTCTGGGTAGAGTCTTGCCTAATTTTTAGTTTTTGACCTCAGGTGAAACTTTGGGTCTTAAGAAGGGGCTCCAAATTTTTAGAATTTTTCTTGTTCCTCCCCATCTTCTGTCCAAGTACCTACACATGACCTTCTGCCTAAGTCTCCCTTGGTTGTGGAATATTAATAAAGTTTTAATCTGAAACTTTCCACTTTATTTGCTGAGAATGGTTCCAAGTATCAGGGTTAGGAGGTAAACCAATTCCCAAAGTTGATTGATTTTTCTGTCTCTCATTCAAATTTTGCAAAGGTTTTTTCCTTGCCTATATGTGTGTGTGTATGATTTGTGTTTGATTCAGCATATTCACTTTGAATTCATTTTGTTAGATTTTAGCAAATAGATATTATATTATTTTTTCTTCTTTTACAAATGTCCTGACATCTCCACCTTCTGGTTCTATGTTTTGATGACACTGGTCAAAGAGAAATGAAAATATATTAATAATGTTATAAATGTATAATATAGAATTGAATGAGTATTTTTCTTACCTTTCTCTATTTAGTCAAATTGGGCTGGTTCAAGTGGAAGAAGAAATGTGGTTTTAGGTTAAATGCATTCTGACTGGTTTTAGTTCATATAAACTTCTCAAATGACTATGAAACTCAATTTGGGTTGGAATTATTTTATAGAGAAAACAATTGTATATTGGCCATGTGTGATTTGATACTAAGAATTGCATTTAGATCTATTAGACAACATGAAAGGTTTCCAATCAGTTATCTATTACTATAACTTGACATGCACATATTTAGATTAAGTGATTTTTATCTGCCAAACATACACTTGTATTTATAAGATGTGACTAAACATTTGTGACAGTTCTGCTCATTCTAATTCTGTTGAACAAGTTTTCATATTCTGTGAGGAACAAGAAACCATAAAGATGCTAGTTCCTGTTGCTATTTAGGCAGGAAAGGTCTATAAACATTGTCTTAAATAATCTTTTGTACCTGATTAAATTGGACATATGAAAAAATTTTACAAGAGAAATTGTGTACTTTTCTCTGAGTTCTCTACCTCACACTAGAAGAGAATAAAATGCTAAACAGAGAAGTTTGAAATTAGCCCTTCAATTTTGAGAGGTTTGATCAATGTATGTAGTGACTGACCTACCTTGGGTCAAGCTCTTTACATAGCTTGCTTAATTTAATCATCAATGACAAGTTTGAGATGCAGGTATTATGATACACATTTGATAGGTATGGAAATGAAAGTTCTTTAGTAAGTGATAGAACTTACTGAAAATGATAGGCTAGTAAGGGTAGAGGCAGACTTTAAATCTATGTTTCTCTGAACCCTTTTGGTTATTTTATAATGCTTCCACAGAGTCAAGAACCCTTCATCCTTGGAAACTGAAGTTGTTCTCAAGAATGAATTACTTAGTGGCTACACTGAGTCAGACTTAAGACCACAGTAGTTGTAGAGAATTCTTCATTAGGTGCTGCCTGGTAGCTAGCTATAAGGAGGCTAAAAATTGGTCAACAATGGTTAATGACAATGGACAAGAAAAATTGCTTTATTACACTGCTTTTATAAACTCATTGAATCTTTACAAAAGCAGATAAACCAACCAAGACAGAAACTTTCTATCTTTTGTCAATATCTGAAAAATGAATACTTACTCCACCTTGCACCAAATGTCATGAAAGTTCACACCAGAATCACATGCAACTATTTAGTTTATAGTCTCAGTCTTAAGAAGTTGATTTAACAAGGAAAGAAAAAAATTTTAAAACTTTTTACTGCTATTTCATGTATATACTATTTTTTCCATTTGATATAGCCAGTTTTATGAATTTCAGTGCTTTAAATAAAATGAATTAATCAAATGTTTAAAAATTAATTAATTTTAACCTATTGGTGCTAAAAAATAAGTTTTGTCCAAAACTTGCATATGCACATACACCATGCACAAAGGACATGGGTGAAATTGAAGGCTTTACTGTTCCTGAGCTTATCTCTCTCTATATAAATACAGGGATATAGTTACTTTAAGGGAATTAATTTTTTATTTTGTCTCCTTTTTACAAGGATAATGCTATCTGTATATAAAAAGGAGAAACAGAATTATTTCTCTGACCACTGTTTCTTAGTGGATTGACAGTAAAAGTTGGCTTCCAATAATTTGATTAGAGAAAAAGAGAAAAAAACAGATGTCAAGTCTTTAATACTTAATAGAGAACCCCATTGTTTCCTCAAGTTAGAGTATCTAAGTGTGGGAGAGACCTATGCGATGAAGGCCAGGGAGGTCTGACCTAGAGATCCTGAAGGACAATTACAGGATGGAAGAACTATCTTCACAGAACATATACACCCTAAAACAGTCATCACACATTTAGCATCTCTATTTGAAGTGATTATTAAAATAATCAAGGACTTCCAGCCAACATGGAGGTGTAAGTAAACATGCTGTGCCTTCCTCCACAATGAAGAAGGAATGCAACTACTTCAAAACTAGAGACAACAAGATATTCCAGAAAATCAAACTGAACAGGAGTCTAATGGACAAAGATATAAAGAAGAAATACTCATCCAGACAGATAGGAGATATGGAGCCGGGACAGAAAGGACATGGTTTGGTGACAAGGCAGCTGAGGCAGGATGGTGGTTGTAATTGGATAGTGGAAAGCATAATCAGGCATTAAAAAACAAATAGGAACACCTGGGGAGTGCTCCCAGCACCAGACCAGACTGTCAGGTTCCTGGTTCCAACACTGGGGGGAAAATAAAGCCTCATTGCTTCTGACTATGAAAACTAGTAGGGTTTAGAATGGTGGAAGAAACTGCCAGTTTCTCAGCAGAGTCCAATTATTTAGAGGGCCTTCATGGTCCTAGAGTGTCCACAGACACATCCACTCTGAGAACCATGGCCAGGGCAATAGCTAGAGAGGTGTCAGGCCCAAACAGGAAGTGGGAGAAGTGCCTGGAAAAGGGGTGAGTGCTGAGCAAGCAGTATTGTTTTCTCTCAGACCTTCCCCACATACAGTACCAAAACGTGGTGAAATGGGTCATCCTTTACTGACAAATACCCAAGATTCTGCTCCTTACAATGTAACAGATGTGACGTTCTACCTAAGAAACAGAGGCAAATACAGGAGTCTGTTAACTTGAGAAGACAGACAAGTATAGCCCCTAAAAGGAAACAGATAAAGGTTGCAGTGGGAGAATTAGGCAATGAGAAGACAGCCAACTTAACAGCTGAGGGGCTAGCCAACCCTTCACAGAGTTCAAACCACTGGTGATGGGGAACAGAGGGGAGCAAAAAGGGGATAGATGTAATACAACAACAATAAAATCAAATTAAAAAAACACTGTTGATAAAGATGCTCACAGGCTTGTCAGATATGCTTGAGTATGACAAATGCAGAAGGCTATGCTAAGTGAAGCAATGGAAAATCCACACAAAACCAATGGTGAAAGGAAAGAAACCAGGGTTCGAATCAATGATTTGAAACATAAGGAAAAAATAAACAGTCAACCAGAACAGAATAAGGAAACAAGGATTGAAAAAATCGAAAAGGCTTATGAACCTATGAGATGACTTTAAATATGCCGGCATCTGAATCATAGAGGTGTCAGAAGGAGAAGAGCAAGAGCAAGAGTAAGAGCAAGAAATTGAAAAAATAATGAAGGAAAACCTTCCAAATATGGCAAAGTAAATAGACATACAAGTCCAGGAAACAGAGAGAGTCCAAAACAAGGTAGACAAAAGTGTACCACAAGACACATCATAATTAAAATGCCAAAGTTTAAAAATGAAGAGAGAATATTAAAAGCAGTAAGAGAAAAGTAGAGTTACCTACAAAGGGGTTCCTCTAAGACTACCAGTAGATTTTTCAAAAGAAACTTTGTAGTCAAGAAGGGACTGGCAAGAAGTATTCAAAGTGATGGAAAGCAAGTATCTACAACCAAGAATAGTCTACCTAGCAAAGCTATCATTTAGATGAAGGGCAGATAAAGTGCATCCTATACAAGGTAAAGCTAAAGGAGTTCATCATCACCAAGCCATTATTACATGAACTGTTAAGGGGACTTATTTAAGAAAAATATTAAACTATGCACATTTGCCCTGGCTGGTAGCACAGTGGATAAGGCACCGGCCTGCGAACCCAAAGATCACTGATCTGATTTCCAGCCAGGGCACAGCACCAGGTTGCAAGCCAAGTCTCCAGCCAGGGTCGTAGCTGGAGGCAGGTGGAAGGCAACCATACATTGATGTCTTTCTCCCTCTTTGCCTCTCTCCCTTCCTCTCTCTCTAAAAATAATAAATAAGGCCCTGGCTGGTGGCACAATGGATAAGGCGCTGGCCTGTGAACCTAGAGGTCACTGGTTTGATTCCCACCCAAGGCAACATGGCCATGATGCAGGCCAGGTCTCCAGCCAGGTCTGTGGCTGGAGGCAGGTGAAAGGCAACCATACATTGATATTTCTCTCTCTCTTTTCCTCCCTCTGAAAAATAATAAATAATTTTTAATTAATAAAAATAATAAATAAAATCTAAAAAAGTTATGCATGTTAAAAAGACAATAAATTCATAACTATCAACAATAGAATCTTAAAGAAAAATAAACTAAACAAACAACCAGAATAGGATCAGAACAGAATCATAGGTATAGAGATCATTGGGAAGGTTATCAGCTGGGAAGGGGAAGAAGGAGAAAGGGGTGCAGGGATTAGGAGACATAATTGGTGGGTACTAGATAGACAGGGGAAGTTAGTGATAATATAGGAAAAGGTGAAATCAGGAAACTTATACGAGTATGCACAACCCATGGATGTGAGCTAAGGTGGGTGGTATTGAGGGAGGGAAGGGGAGTCCTGGGTGGAGGGGCGCAAAGGGAAAAGAAATTGGGACAACTGTAACAGCATAGTTGATAAAATATACTTAGAAATAAAGTAAAAGTGTTGCAAGATAAAATAAATAAAATAAAACAAGGAAAAACCACTTAGAATCTTTTGGACACTCATAGACTAAGGAGAAGTATATCTTTGTTTAAGAACTATTACTTGAGGGTTGGTGAGAACACAAGATGCCGTCTGTTCCAATGTTTTCATTATTTCCCCTCTATTTAAGGTTGACCAGAATAAAATCTAGACAAAAAAGTAACAACTTCCCAGAAAAGGAAGCAGGTAATTATATCTTGCTCTTTGGATGGATATAAACAATAATATCAAGTATTTATGGTCAAAAAACAAATTCCCTAATTTATTTTTTCTATAATGTCAGATCATCCACAATTCACTTCACTTCAAAGAATTTATTTAAAATTAGATGTAAATTTTTGAAAAACAGTAAAATAATGACTTTATAATGTTTGACAACTGAGTCTTATTTGGCACAGGTTTATTTGATGAGACTATTTATTTGTAATGAGTGCTAATTACAAAATACTAAAATTAAGACTCTTTTGTAATAGGTCTAAACTAAATATCACTAAGTACAGGGATTTTCTCTTCTTTAAGTGAGAAGGAGAAAATTAGTTTCCTTTAGATGTGTTAAAAGTAGATCCGAATAGGGGAAGGTAGAAAAAAATGTGGATCTAATCAGACACTTCTCTGAGGAGGACATCCAAAGGGCCCTTAGGCATATGAAAGAATGCTCAACATCATTAGTCATCAGAGAGATGCAAATTAAAACCACAATGAGGTTTAAATTAACCTCACACCTGTCAGAATCACCATCATTAACAAATCAATAAACAACAAGCACTGGCAAGGATGTGGAAAAAAGGGAGCCCTTATGCACTGTAGGTAGGAATGTAGACTGGTGCAGCCACTATGGAAAACAGTATGGAGTTTCCTCAAAAAACTAAAAATAGAACTGCCTTTTGATCCAGTGATTCCACTGCTAGGATCATACCTGAAGAACCCTGAAATACCAATTCAGAAGAACCTACACATCATATGTTCCTAATAGCACTATTTACAATAGCCAAGTGCAGGAAACAGCCTAGATGCTCATCAGCGGATGAATGGATCAAAAAACTTTGCTACATTTACACAATGGACTACTACACAGCATAAAGAAAGAAGGACCTCCTACCTTTTGTATCAACATGGATGGAATTGGAGATTATTATGCTTAGTGAAATAAGCCAGGCAGTGAAAGATAAATAACATATTACCTCAGCTAATACAGTACACTAATGAACAAAACAAACAAATGAGCAAAATAGAAGCAGAGGCATGGAAACAAAGAATAGATTGACAGTGTGCAGAGGGAAGAGAGGAGTGGGGAAAGAGAGAAAGAAAGATACAGTTTAGTCAAGGAAGTAGTATAATAAATGACCCATGGACATAGACAACATATGATTGGCTGTGGAAGAGGGGATAGGGAGGGTGTGGCAGGGGAGAACAATAGGGGGGAAAGGGGATAAATGTAATACAACAATAAATTAATTTTTAAAAGGGGGGAAATGAATATAGCCTGTTGCCTTGAGCTAGTTTCAATCCCATGAGCTGTGTACTGACCATAAATATCATATTTGGTGTCCAAGATGCTTGATTCTGCCTGAGTCCAAAGGGCACTATTAGAACCTTGGATTTTGATAAATGTGCACATGGTCATATTTTGAGAATATTGAATTCTGGTAACCTAGTAGGTTACCAGAAGGGGTCATTAAACTGAAGACACTCAGATTCTTTTCAGTGAAAACATAAACAGTCTCTTTGCTTGGTCATTGATAGAGCAAATTACCAGATATCAATTTCCAAATTTTAACTTGTTTGTAGATGGGCCTAAGTATCATTGGAATATTCTGTTGCAATCAAAGACCAAGGGAAAGTTATTTCAATCTCGTAAAAACAAACTAACTGACTAATATAATAATGATAAGAAAATATACAAGAAGCATTTTCTTTTGAGCTAACCCTACAGATACAGAGAAAAGATATGGTGATTTTTATTAGATTTATAATGGTTTGAGATTCTTGGATGATTCTTAGTATATACAAAGCAAAAAACAAAAAGAAAAAAAAAAAGGGAGAGGGACAAAACTTTAAGAGCTAGTTGAAGCACCTTTATTTTAAATTCTTACTATTATATAGTTCAATATGTCAAATGTAACAAACATAAATACAACATCATCAAATAAAGGTCAGCTATCATATAATTGTTCCAAAAATTAAGAGATATTTTATCTCTAAATGAAAAAAACATGTTGACTAGATAGCCTTTTCTGTTTTGTTTTGTTTTGTTTTTAATAGTTTACTTAGCTTACATTCACTATAACTGTGGCTTATGAAGGGGAGAGCCAGTGTGATCCTCGTTCTGTCTCAAAATGCTTTTTGGATGTCTTCCTAATGTCCTTTTTATTCCTATACATTTGGCATTAATTGTGCTTAAGGTTTTGGATGAGACAGGAATGCAGAAGAGACAATAAACTTTATCACTTAATAAAGCATTTGCTTTTCAGCCTCACTCATGGATGTATGGCCCTCTGGATCTGGGTCTGTTTGCTCTGAGAGAGCAGTAGCCATGGGAGAGCCAAGATAGGGACCTTCGAGTGCTGGCCCACATGAGCAAATTTGGAGCTTTTTAGATTGAGAAAAAGAGTTCAAATTTTAAAATTGGCCTGAGGAACAGTGGTCCCCCAATGCATTCTTCGAAGTGCTTTCCATCTTTAGTTTAGATATTTCAAGGGAAATTTAATCCATATGTTTTGGATTCATTTGGACTTAACTCAGAATTAGTCTTCATTAAGGACTGCCAGGCTCTGCATTCACTAAAATCAAGTAGTTTCATGGGACAACAGTGCAGACAGAGGAAATTTGATATCCAAGGATCCATCACCCAAACAAGGAAAAGAAGTCCTCAAGTTCAAACCACTGTCTATAAATAATCATAGAGTAGTAATTTATTCTGCAATGCTGTAATGGTAAAATCCACCACTTATGATTGTATGGGACACATAAAAACATACTTATAATAGGTATATGTCCTTCCCAGAGAAATTTTACAATGTGTGGTCTTTCTAGTCATCAGTTTAAAGGTAAATAAATAAATAAATACTCTAAGAATAAAATAGATGTTTCTATCTATTTTAGCAGCTTTTGAAATTTAGACTCACTGTTTCTCACTTCCTGTCTCTTTGTCTCCATCTCTGTCTCTGACCACTACTGGGACTCTGCCTTTTGTATATCTCTACATAGCCAAGTAATTTTGACCAAATTTATTTATTTATTTATTTAAATAAATTTTAAAGATTTTATTTATTATTTTTATAGAGAGGGGAAAGGAGAGAGGCATCAATGTATGGTTGCCCTTTACCTGCCTCCAGCTACAGATTTGGATGGACACCTGGCTTGCAATCTGGCTATGTGTCCTGGCTGGGAATCGAACCAGCGACCTCTAGGTTTGCAGGCTGTCGCCTATTCACTGAGCCACCAGCCAGGGCCGTGACCAACTTTACTTTAAAGTTACTATTATAAAACAAAAAATTTCCCAATATAAAATGTTACATTGTTGATTATGTTTTTTTCCACACTAAATCTTTCTTTCACTGAAGTCACTTTATACCTTCGTAGGGGCCTGTGCCCTCCCTATAGATGAAGAATCCCTGTTGTATTCACTGCTTGGAATAGTGCAAAGGAGAGTGGCTCAGTGAGAATAGTAGTATAGTTTCCATTATCCATTTATTTTTTCTGGAATGTTATACATTTAAAATGTCCAGCTTCTATATACTTTTATTTATTTTATTTTATTTTATTTATTATTTTTAGAGAGTCGGGAAGGGAGAGAGGCAGAGAGAGACAGAGACAGAAATCAATGTATGGTTGCCTTTTTCACCTGCCTCCCGCTATGGACCTGGCTGGAGACCTGGCTTGCAACCTCATTATGTGCCCTGGCTGGGGAATCGAACCTGCAACTTTTGGGTTTGCAGGCCAGCACCTTATCCACTGAGCCACCAGCCAGGGCCTATATACTTTTAAGCAAAGTTTGTCTTTCAGGAAAACATGTGGTCTTAATATTTTCTGTGTCTTTTAATTTATGTTTAGGAGTTTTTGTAGTAAAAATCAGGGAATTTATGGTCTATTTCCAAATCAGTTCAAATTTCTTGTGCCAAAGGTGCCTAATACCTGGAAGGATCTGATGGCATCTATTATAAAACCAAAGACACTCTCACTATTAGAGAAGCCTTTGGCATGGTGGTTATCTTCACATTCTCATATTATAGAAAGTGAGAAAGTAGTGCAGGGTGATATATCAGGTGAGATTTGGGGACCTTCCCGCAGCTGAAATCTCAGTTTTGGTGCATATAGGCAGTAGCGCCTTCGTGAGCAAAGCTGTGGAGTGCACAGTGAAGCCGGCTTGGGCTAGTATTATTAGAACTCACTCCCTTAGTATTTCTCACCCAAAAGAGTGCAACAATAATTATGATGTCTGTTTGTTTGAAAATCTGATGAACAATATGAATAATAATCAAATTGGGTAACTGAAAACTAATATTAAATATTATATAACTTTAAAAATACATAGCATCTTAGATCAAATGTCCAAATATTTTTGACCTGTACGAAAGAACAACATGGCATTTTCTCTCCTTCACAGGAAATGATTATATATGGCTACTATTTGCAAGATAGAGCAAGACAAGTAGGTGCAGTGCAGATGGTGCTTGGTATCAGGTGGTGCTCATTTTCCTCCACTGTGCACTTTCACAATTGGAAGCACCAGCGAGGAATCTGCTTGGGGCCAGCATGGTAACTGCACTTTGCCTGTAACCCTCAATTCATCCTGATGGGTATGGTGATTTGTTGAGGTTTAACAAACCTTCAGAAAAAGGACAGTAGAGACATAAGATGAAAGGGAAAAAGGAAACCAAGTAAGTGAAGAATATTGACTGTTTCTGGTGAGAGCCACAAAATCCCTACACTGGTTTCAAGACAGACAGATTTACAAGGAAGGAATTGTACTTCTTAGTACCAGATCAGACAGTCTTAACTCCAGAAGCCAAGCCCTGCTCAGAACTTTGGCAAAGTTCCTTGGATGACTCCACCAGCCCGCCCTACCCCTTCCCCCAACCACAGCCTCCAGGCGTCAAACTGCTTCTTTGCAGCGGACTTCAGCCCTACCCTAGCTACACAAAACAGTGTTCTCCACATTGCCATTTCGCTGGCAAACCCTTCATGATGTTGGTGTCATCATCACTGGCAGTTGCACCCCTACTTTTTCAAATGGCAGTCCTAACTCTAATATTCTCCGTTGTCTGTCAGATTGATTATCAAAAAATGCCAATTTGGTTTTGAAATATTCATTTCTATTTTTTGTAATACTTTTATGAAGTAGGGAGATCCAACATGTTTATTTCTAGTTGACTTTTTCACATCTTAAAGCTGACCACAAGTGGTTTTCATTAAGCCTTGTGGGGGCCTTCCCTTTTTAGTATCAGAAATGCTTTAAATGGTTGAATGGAGTGAGAGCACCTGGATGTGGATGTTCCTGTATAACCATGTAGAAACTTCATTTTTAATATGACCTTTTCTCCTTTCCTTTTGATTCAAACTGGCCTCATCCAGCACCCTGAATCACCTGCTTTCTCTCTTCTACAACCACTCCCTTAATCATTAAGCCCTCAGGACAATGAGGGTCTGGGCTGCATCAAATAATCTTAGGAATAAAGCTTAGAGTCTGTTGACACACAGACTAGAGTTTCCATCAGATTATAGATAGTACCTAGGTCTCAGTTGTGTTTCAGTTCCTGGCTATAACAGCCTCAAAACCAGATGAAGCGACACCATGGCTGACATCAGAACCAGAAGCAATGACGAATGACCTTCCTAGTGCTGACGAACAGTAGAGAACACAACCCTGACCAGGACTCTTAACTCCCTTAGTCACCATGATTATTTCTCCCCTATATAACCCATATCCTGGAGAACATCAAGGAGCCAGGTTTTTGAGCATTAGTTCAGCTATTTCTCCTGACATGGGCCACTTTCTAAAAATACACTTACTTTCATTATTGAAAATGCTTCTTCCTATCTTATTGGGCTTTAATGCATGCAGGCAACCAGACCCTTTTTGTCTGGTAACACCTGGAGAGAGACCCTTACTAATGTAAAGTAGGCTTCAAAGTAGAGAGGCACTGCATTTATTGTTGGTTCTAATATCCTTCTGAGGTTACCAAACAAGAGTGGCCTTTTGGAAAATGATGTCTTTGAGGAAAGTGGTGGCACAGGAAAAAGATTCTGGGGAGCTCTTAGCTCAGAAAAAAATAGGAAAGCTGCCACATACTATGTCAACAAGGAAATCAGCACCATGAATCAGGAAGCAGTATGGGAAGGTTTTCATAAAACTTGAGAAACAGTGTAACCTCCCTCTTGTTTTATGCTCCTTGTGCTTGTATCAGAATCGACGATTGAATCCTTGTCTTAAAGGCAGCACTAGCACTGTCTATGGGAGCAGCAGCACATGGGGAAGGCAGGGGACTGCCCCATTCTACAGCCTGTGTGGTGAACAGCAGTGGATGCCTTCTGAAAGGAATGCCTCACAAGCCCCGAGCAATAGAGACAATTCATGCTAAAAGCAGACTGAGCTGTGGGTCATTAGTAACCTTAGTTTCACAGAGTGACTGGTGGAGAGTTGCCACTGGGCCAAAAGGGGTTGAGAGCTCAGTGGGTTGGGGAGCATGGAGAACCAACATACTCAGAAAAGCACTAAACCAATAAAAAAAAATTACCTCAGCAATTCAATACTGAGAGGTTTTTTTTTTTTTTTTGTTTTTTTGTTTGTTTGTTTGTTTTTAATTAAAGATTTTATTATTTTTAGAGAGAGGGGATGGGAGAGAGGCAGAGAGGGAGAGAAACATCATATATGCTTGCCTTTCACCTGCCTCCAGCTACGGGCCTGGCAGGAGACCTGGCTTGCAACCTGGTTATGTGCCCTGGCTGGAAATCGAACCAGCAACCTTTGGGTTTGCAGGCTGGTGCCTTAATACAGAGAGGTTTTAAGCTACTAAGGGTATACAATATATATATTTAATGTATATGTCAATCTGGAACCATCTTTGATCTTTTGATCACATTTTTCTGTGGGACTCTCTCTTACTCTTAATCCACCCTAGTCTTAACCTCAGTGTGGACAAGTATTCTAAGTCTCAGTCAATCAGCTTTGCTTGGCTACAGTGATTGGCACAGTCTTGAGCATGTAAGCAACTGGGGATCAAAGAGATAATTGGTTAGGACTAAATCAGAGCTATTAGCAAAGAAAAGCTCTGTCACCATGACTTGTATCTGTAAGAATGAAAATTTGAAGGTTTAGGGACTAGGCAAGGCAGAACTGAAACCTCATGATATCCTTTTGGTTCCTCTAGTTTTTTTGAATGCCTGTGTTTGCTTTACAAAACTTGAATATTTACTATATTCCAGGTATTATTTTAAATGTTTATTGTATCTTTTTCCATTACTATTTAGCCCCCTTATTTTCTGCTTTCCCCCACAATCACCACACTGTTGTCCATATCCCTGAGTCTTTTTTCCTTTTTGTTCGATCCCTCGTCCCCTAACCAACCCCCCTAGCTGTTATCCTGTTCTCTATGTATGCGTCAATCTTTATTTTGCTTGTTAGTTCAGTTTGTTCATAAGATTCTACGTATGAGTGAAATCATATAGTATTTATCTTTCTCTGGCTGGCTTGTTCCACTCAGCATAATATTCTCTAGGGCTATCCATGGTGTCTCAAAGGGTTCTTATTGTTTATGGCTGGGTAGTATTCCATTATGTAAATGTCCCATACTTGTTTTATCCACTCATCTACTAATGGAAACTTGGGTTACTTCCATATCTTAGTGATTGTAAATAATGCTACTACAATGAACATAAGAGTGCTTATGTTCTTTTAAATTAAGGTTTTAGGTTTCTTCAAATATATTCCCAGAAATGGAATCACTGGGTCAAAGAAAGATCAATTCTTAATTTTCTGAGGTATCATCATTCTGCTTTCCATAGTGGCTACACCAATCTGCATTCCCACCAACAGTGGAAATGTAAAAGTGTTCATTTATACAAGTGTTGTACAAATGTACAACAGTGTACAAATGTTCCCCTTCCTGTACATCCTTGCCAGAACTTGTTTGTTGATTTATTAGTGATAGCAATTCTGACAGGTGTGAGGTAATATCTCACTTTGATTTTAATTTGCATTTCTCTGATGATCAGTGATGTTCAGCATCTTTTCATGTCTATTGGTCATATGAAAGTACTTTGCCCATTTTTTAATTGGATTGGTTTACTTTTTGGTGTTGAGTTTTGTTAAATTATTTATAAATTTTGGGTATTAAACCCTTATCAGATATATCAACAAATGTGTTCTCACATTCTGTGGTTTATCTTTTTATTTTGTTGATGGCTTCTTTTGCTGGGCAAAACTTTATAGTTTCTTTTTTATCCCCCTTGCTTGGGGAGATATATCTGATAAAATATTGTTATAAGCAATGTCCAAGATTTTACTGCCTATGTTTTACTTTAGGATTTTTATGGTTTTGGGTCTAACATTTAAGTTTTTAATCCATTTTAAATTTATTCTTGTATGTGGTTTTAGAAAGCATCTAGTTTCGTTTTTCTGCACATATCTGTGTTATTTTCCTAATACTGTGTATTGAATAAACTATTTTTAGCCCATTGTGTGTGCTTGCTTCTTCTGTCAAATATAAATTGACTATAAATAAAGGCATGAGTTATTTCTGTATTCTCTTTTCTATTCCATTGATCTATGTGTCTGTTTTTACACCAGTACCCTGCTGTTTTGATTACTATGGGCTTATAGTATAGTTTGATATTAAGTAATATGATTCCTCCAACTTTGTTCTTCTTTCTCTGGAACACTGTTGCTATGCAGGCCTATGGTTCTACACATATTTAAAATATTTGTTCTAGTTTTGTGAAATACATCATTGGAATTTTGGTAGGAATTTTGTTGGTTCTATAGATTGCTTTGGATAGCATGGGCATTTTAATGTTGTTAATTCTTCTTATCCATTAACACCACATATACTTCCATTTATTTGTGTCTTATTCAATTTCTTTCTTCAGTATCTTATAATTTTCCATAAATTGATCTTTTACATCCTTGGTTAGGTTCATTCTTAAGTATTTTATTCTTTTTGAAGCAATTGTGAATGGGATTGTTTTCTTAATATCCCTTTCTGTTAGCTTATTGTTGTCATATAAAGATACAACTTATTTCTGGTATTAATTTTGTATCCTGCTACTTTGCTGAATTAATTTATCAGTTCTAGTAGTTTCTTGGTGGAATATTTGGGCTTCTTTATGTATAGTACCATGTCATTTTCAGATAAAGACAATTTTGCTTCCTCCTTTCCAATTTGGATGCCTTTTATATCTTCTCCTTATTTGATTGCTATGGCTGGGACTTCCAGTACTATGTTGAATAAGAGAGGTGAAAGCAGACATCCATGTCTTGTTCCTGATCTTAAGAGGAATGCTTGTAGTTTTTGCCTGTTAAGTATGATGCTGGACTTGGGTTTGTCTTATATGGCTTTTAATATGTTTAGGTATATTCCCTCTATCCCCACCTTGCTGAGGGTTTTTATCATAAATGAATGCTAAATTTTATCAAATGCTTTTTCTGTATCTATTGATATGATCATGTGGTTTTTATCCTTCATTTTGTTTATGTGATGAATCACATTTATTGATTTGTGAATGTACCAACCTTCCATTCCCAGAGCTAATTGCACTTGATCATAGTGTATGACCTTTTTGATGTATTGCTATATTTGGTTTGCTAATATCTTGTTGAGGATTTTAGCATCTATGTTAATTAAGGGCATTGGCCTCTAAATTTTCTCTTTTTTTATAGTGTTTTTATCTGGTTTTAGAATTAGAATAATTTTGGTTTTATGAGCTTGGGAGCCTTCCTTTCTCTTGAAATTTTTGAACTAATTTGAGTCAATTCTTCTCTTACATTTTTCAGTTGAGTAATCAAATATATTTCTTTTTCTTTTTCAGTGTGTTTCATTTTGGTCTTACATCACTTGCTGTAGAGATTCTGACTAAAACAGAATAGCATCACTTAGAAAAATGTGATAGAGACACTTAATAGCATAAAATTTAAAAATGAGCAAGTAGATTAATTTAACTGGAGTAAAGGTCCACATATACATAGGAGAATAATAAGGAAACCATATTATCATCTCATTATATGTCAAAAATGCATTGGATAGATTCCAACATCATACATGATCTTTTTAAAATAAACAACAAGTAAAAATGCATGGATGGATGTAATACAACAACAATAAAATTTTAAAAAATAAAATAAAATAAAAAAATTAAAAAATAAATTAAATAAATTAAAATTAAAGAAAACAAAAAAAAAATGCATGGATATTCCCTTATTATAATCAGTAACAACTATTTTAAACATTATATTTACTGATGAAACAGTAAAGGCCTTCTAATTAAAATCAGTCACAAAAATAGGTAGGTACACACATAGATAGACCAATAATTTATGGACTTGATACTTACACATATTCTTGAAACAATTATTTTCTTTCTTTTCTTCTTGGAACTTAACTAAATGGTTCTATAATTTATGCAAGAAGAAACAGATGATGAGACTTAATACTTACTCTAAAATGTAAAGTGTACTTAGTACAACAACAGTACAAATGACATAATCCTGGTATACATTTTTATCAAAGGCCAATGGAGTCTTTCAATTAATGTGGTTTATTGAAGTAATTATTTTTCAAAAAATGAATTTACTTTTAAAAAATATTTAAAGTCAGGGCCCATAACCAGGTTGCAAGCCAGGTCTCCAGCCAGGTCTCCAGCCAGGTCCATAGCTGGAGACAGGTAAAAGGCAACAATACATTGATATTTCTCTCCCTGCCCTTCTCTCTAAAAATAATGAATAAAATCTTTAAAAATAAATAAATAAATAGCCCCCCAGGAAAGGAGGATTGAAAAAAATATTTAACATTTAGCTGATATTTGAATGGATACACACTTTTTTAAGACCAAAAGTGATAGAAAAGGAAAACAGGAGAGAAAGTAGAGGATGATATTACACAGGAAATCATTGTGTTACCTGGGCTATATATAACATGACTTGGGAAAACATAAACATCAAACTGGGGAAAAGAGTTACAACAAATATCTGAAGCTTAATATTCTTCATGTGTAAACCATTTTCCAATTTAATAATTAAAATGCTTATTTCCTAACAGGATCCTAACTGAAGGAGATAGTTTGGTCATTCTTGGGGCAAGAAATAAATTGCAAATAGTCAACACAGGAAATAAGCACTCTTTCAATCTGATAAAGGAAAAGAAAACTGTTTAAACCTTTCTAGAAAATAATTAGTCATACATGTTAAGGGCCTTAAAGAGTTCCAACTTTTTTGCCAAGTGATTCTACTCTAGGATGCATTTTGAGGTTATAATCCAAGGTACAATCACAATAGTGAGAACAAGATTGTTCAGAGCAGCTTTATGTAAAAATTGACCTAACTGAAAAAAGAAATTCTAATACACCAATTTAATTTTTAAAAAGCCACAAGCATATTTTCTAACAAATTTTTGAAAATTATAAACTTTTGAATGTTAAAAATAATATCATGTATCAAATGTAGGTTATGTAATTATAGCTAATTTTAATTATAAAAAATTTTAAAGATTTTTTATTAAAGAAATGAAATGCCAGAAAGGAAAATGAGAGGCAAAATTGCCATTTTAGATTGTCTCTCATTAATATAACAACCTAAAAGTATCAGGAATTTTTTATTTCCTTAACTATATTATACATTGAATATACATAAATGTATGAATGTTTTTATTGTGTGCATTTTTTACTTCTAATATATGAAATTTATTAAACAATGGATAGTAAGTACCTTTATGTATTTTATTTACATTTAATCTCAAATTCAAATAGTCTTTTTAGAGACATATTTTAAAAAGAATCATGAAGTTTAGTTGTGGATAAATTGTTTAATTCCTATAACTAGAATGAGGTGTGGGAGGAATCCCTTTTCTTCCATGGGTGTCTTGTTAACAATACTTAGGCAGTCTCTAGGGGAAAAATTAAAGGTTTGAAACTTTGAACTCGGGCACTTGTCTTATGCTTTTAACTCTTTCATAATACCTAGCACCTTAATGGACATTCATTCAGACCATATGTGTAGGTGTATAGCTGAGCAAATTCTTTAACCTTTCTAAGCCTTGGTTTCATTATTTGTAAGATGGGGGTTATGTGACTTCATGGACACAAAGTCCCTAAAAGAGTGCCTATGCACAGTAAGCATTATGGACATGTGCTCACTCTGTTGACTCTCATTGGCATTCCAGGCCCATAATGGAGCCACACTGCAGTCACAGGAGGGGCAAGGTGCCAAATCTGGCTGGGCCCACTTACCAGATCATCTCCTCCCTCTGCCCGGACTGTGTTTCATTTCAGAAGAACTTGACCTGGTCATGCCCAGGACAGAGGCATTTGTCCAAGCAGTTCTGATGGTTGGCCACATGGTTAGAAATGTATTCCTTTGTAGGCCTGTGAATCATTTACTGATAGCAATAGTAGGTAAAGAATTCCCACACTGGATATGCACGTATTATCTGTCACTCAAACACAAAGCCAGTGCATGAGAAGGCAATTCATACCCTGATTGCCATTGTCATTCATGCTAATAATGGCTTAAAGTTTACAATAATCTAAGTTTGGAATGTGCTGTATTAAGCTACTAACATGCTGCCTACCCAAGCCACCAGGCATACTATCAGGGGTCCTTTCCTACATATGAGTGGAAAGAGAGCTAGCTGATGGACAGAGGGAAGGGCTTTATTTTTTTTAAAGTTTTTACTAATAATGTCACTTTCTAATCCAGGATAGAAGTGCATATACAAAATTAATCTTTAGGCAGGTGTTATTGCATATGTCATGTTTATTTATTTTTATTTATTTTTTTAAATAAACTTTTATTTATTTATTTTAAGATTTTTGTTATTATTTTTAGAGAGAGGGGAAGGGACAGAGGCAGAGGGGGAGAGAGATGTCAATGTATGGTTGCCTTTCACCTGCCTCCAGCTACAGAACTGGCTAGAGATCTGGCTAGCTAGCAACCTCGTTATGTGTCCTGGCTGGGGAATTGAACCAGCAACCTTTGGGTTGGAAGGCAGGTGCCTTACCCACTGTGCCACCAGCCAGGGCTTCATGTTTATTTTTTGAGATCTTAGATTGAGGCACTGTTTTCAGTAAGTTAGAGATTAAAACCATTTCCTCTGTTAAAATGCAAATATCCAAGTGGTTGTCATATGACATATTATATGCCATCTATAATCTCTACCTTCTTCCCTGGAATGATTTGCGAAAGCATGCTTAAGGGCATGAGAAAGTGATGAAGATGAAGCTGGCACTGAGCAATGGGTTGGGGAGAGGACTGGAGACCTTGCTCTCATTCCCCATGGTTGCCCCAGGCTGCTTCTGGCTAAACAGGGCACAAGGTTATAACTCCCTCTTCCTGTACTCCC
The DNA here is from genome assembly GCA_004026585.1 of Noctilio leporinus. NCBI lineage: Eukaryota > Metazoa > Chordata > Mammalia > Chiroptera > Noctilionidae > Noctilio > Noctilio leporinus. The sequence goes on along the minus strand of PVIW01004001.1, from coordinate 82,894 downwards.
TCTCTGGGGGCTTTGCCCCTTTTATCTGTGTCCATATGTGACTCATAGCAATCCCTAGGGACTTCTGTTTGTGTTCAACACTCCCTTGAATGTTCTTCCTCATGGTTAAAGATTGATTTTCCTATTTCCTTCATAACAGCTGATACTTACACATTTTGGTACCTGCCTAGGTTAGAGTTAAGGAAGTAAAATAAAGTTTCCCTGATGCTTTCATCATGTTTGTGTCAGGGACAAGATGCAAAAGGGTTTTAAGCATTCTAAATGTTGGCAAGTTCCAGTGAATTGTAAAGCATTATAGGCATCTCACACTTTCTATTTTCTCTAAAATTTATTTAGTTTTTTTTTTTCAAATTTACCTGCATAACATTACCTGATGGTGCCTGCCACACATGAAGCTGGGAAAGGGAAGTGATGTCCCACTGAAAAGACTGCCCTTCAACCAAGAGCAGATACTGCTGCTGAGTTGTCTCAGAAAAGGCTATTGCAATAGGTGCTTTTTGTAGATACCTGAACTTTCTCATGTCCGTCAGCACCAGTACAATTGGGGGCTTTTAAACATACCCAGTGGACAGGTAACTTACTCCCTTTTTCAAACTAGGAAACTCTTGGCTGCTCATTGTAAACTAAATATCTCTCTCCTTGGAAATCTCAGAAAAGGTCTGTGTGATATCAAACACCTATGCTGGGAAAAACAGGAGCAAACAAAGCTAAAAAGAACTGCCTTTGAAATGGAGCCTGGGAACCCTGCAACCACATAGAGTATTTTGTTTGCTTTCCTTGTTTCCCCAAAACTGTGCTTACCTGGATGGTGGCCATAGCCTGTACTTTGTCATTTGTTGGGATGAGGAGGGGGCAAAGGAAAGGAGGAATTTTTGCTGGTTTGTCAAATCATTCCTAATGAGAGACTGTTTGAAGAGGTCCTATCTTAAGTAACCTCAAGCCCCATTCCTTCCCTTGGTAATACGCTAAAGGCTATAGCTGACTCATCTGGGGCCCAATTCTGCCATCATTACTTTAGCCCAAAATTCCTGTTCCCTGGCTTTGGTAAAGAATTTGTCCATGTAGAGAGAGTAGGGACAGAAACTTGTCTGGGACTAGCTTTACATTAGCTGTGTTTGAGAGGCTCTTATATTTCTCCATGAGCTCTAATTTTAGTATCAAATGGATTTGAAAACAAGGAGCTCTCTTTTCCAGGAGGAGCCCAGTTGAGGGCACATTAATCTTACGTTCTCTGAGCAGAAGGATGGGGGAGGAGTACTGACTTACTTTCATTGATAATGAAACAAGAGGCAGGTCTTGCCCTGCCTGGATGGCTCAGTTGGTTGGGACAATGTCCTGTGCACTAAAAAGTTGCAGGTTTGATACCCGGTCTAAGAACATACCTAGGTTGAGGGTTTAATCTCTAGTTGGGGCATGTATGGGTGGCAACCAATTGTGCAGCCACTGCATTCAAAATGAACAAATAGAGCAACAAATCTTCATCAAATGTTGCATTAAGCTTAAACATTCCTTCACAGAAACTATTTAGATGATTCAGAAGGCTGAAGCTATAGACAATTGATAATAGGAAGCTTCATCACAGCAACATGTCTACTCATGCATTATGTCATGTGCAGAGTTTTTTGGCAAAACATCAAATCACCTAGGTGACTCAGCTCCACTATAGCCCATATTTGGTTCCCTGTAACTTCAGCTTAGCCTAGTTCTCATTCCTCACTCTTAGTATTCTTTCTCCCTCTAGTATCTCAAAATCCATTCCCTTTCTTCCAGACATCTCTTAAACACCCTTTTCCTCCATTTTTATTTTTACTCCCTTGCCACCTATATTAATTCTACCTCATAGATTGTTGATAGTGCTATGGTTAAACTTTTCCCCTATTTTTCCTAATTTTGTTTCTATATTTTTCTTATTCATCTTCCTTATTATTTTTTGTATGTGTTTGTTCTCTCACACATACTACATATATGAAATCTGTCCTGAAAGTATCAACCATACAAACTGTTTTAATTATATTGACATTTGATCGGTACTTTTAGGACAAACCTTGTATATTATAACTCCTTTTTAAACCTGATACTAAGCACTTCTGCTCTTTTATTTGATTCTGCCTTCTTCGGTCCCTTTTTTATATATGATGTAAAATTTACTTTCTTTCTCTCATTACCTTGTTCCTACTCACTATTAGTTTACTATTATTGGCAATCTACCCTCAACTCTTGTTAGTTTTTCTTTCCTATAATAGTCTCAATCCATTTAAGTCATTACTAATGGCTCACTTGCAGTTGAAACTGTAATAGAGGGTGGGGGTTATCTTTGTGGGTGTGGATTTCTTTTCTGGGTTGGTAGTTTTGTTTCAGCATAAACTCATAACATTATACAAGACATGATAGGTAGAGTGAGTATCTGTCAGGTAGCCAGAGAGAAGGACCCACCAAAGAACAACACAACAACATCCAAAACTGATATATAAACACATGGCCCAAATAAGGGCATAAAGGTCATCTAAAGAGCTTCAAGTTATAGAAATCAACAAGACTTCACCACTGAATCCCACATGACACATACCACAGAAAGTCACACCATGAAGGTAGGGATTCAAAGCAGATCAATCTAAGAAGAAACAAAAAAGAATGGTCACCTAAAATGGAAAGAAAAGAAACAATCACCTGACAAAAGGAAAAGAAGAATCCCCAGAAAGACTGCTAAATGAAACAAAGGAAAGCAAACTATCAAACATGGAATTCAAAATAATGATTATAGAGAAGCTGAATGAGCTCAGCCAACTCAAAGAAAAGTATAAACAACTCCAGGGGAACTACAAAGAATTCCAGGGAAGCTATAAAGATCTTAATAAGAACTATACCAACATTAAAAAGTGTACAGAAACTATCAATAAGAACCAGGAGGAAATGAAGAATACAATTTTAGAATTGAAGAATACAATAGAAAGAACCAAAAACAGGCTAGATGAAACAAAGGATTGGATCAGTGAGCAAGAGGACAACATAGAAAAATATTCCCAGACAGTAAAACAAAATGACAAGACTGAAAAAAGATAGCTGCAGGATGACATGAAACTTAATAATATCTGTATGATAAAGAATAAGAGAAGCAAAGGATAAAAAACCTGTTTGAAAAAGTCATAACAGGAAGCTTCCCAAGTTTGAGGAGAGAAAAAAATCACTCAAGTACAGGAAGCATAGAGTGTCACAAAGAAGATGAACTCAAAGAGGCCCACTTCAAGACTCATCATAATTTTATTTATTTATTTATTTATTAAAAAATTTTTGTTATTATATTACATTTATCTTATTGTCTCCCTCTTCGCTCCTCTTCCCTACCCTCCTATCCCCCACCACAGTCAATCCCACATGTAGTCTGTATCCATGTGTCATCCATGCTAGTTCCTTGACTAAATTGTTCCCCTTCTTTGTCTCCTTCTCCCCCTTCTCCCTTTTCCCTCTCCCCCATTTTCTGCACACTGAAAATGTGTTCCTTGAATTCATGTCTCTTGTTCTGTTTTGTTTGCTTGTTTGTTTATTTATGAGTCTCCTGTATTAAGTGAGAACATGAGGTATTTAATTTTTGCTGCCTTGTTTATTTAACTAAACATGATACTCTCCAGTTGTATCTATGCTATTGTAAATGGAAGGAGTTCCTTCTTTCTGCTATGTAGAACTCCATTGTATATATGTACCAGTTTTTTGATCCTTTCATCCACTGAAGGGTACTTAGGTTGTTTCCAGCACTTGGCTATTGTAAATAGTGCTACTATGAACATAGAGTTGCATAGGTTCTTATGAGTTGGTGTTTCAGGATTCTTTGGGTATAATCCTAGCAGTGGAATCACTGGGTCATAAGTCAGTTCTATTCTTAGTTTTTTGAGGAAATCCCATAGTGTGTTCCATAATGACTGAACCAGTCTGCATTCCCACCAGCAATGCACCAGGGTCCCTTTACTCCACATCCTTGCCAACACTTGTTATTTGTTGATTTGTTCATGATGGCCATTCTGATAGATGTGAGGTGATATCTTCTTGTAGTTTTAATTTGCATCTCTCTGATGGCTAATGACATTGAGCATTCTTTCATGTGTCCATGGGTCCTTTATATGTCTTCCTTCTGTTCAGGTCCTTTGTCCAATTTTTAATTGGGTTGTTTGTCTCTTGTTATCATAATTAAAATGGCAATATTCAAAGACAAAGAGAAAATCCTAAAGGCAGCAAGACAGAAACAGCTAATAGCATACAATGGAGCTCCCATAAAGCTATTAGCTGATTTCTTAACAGAAATATTATGAGCCAGCATAAGGGAAAGGCAACAACAATTCCAAGCAATAAAAAGCAAAAGCCTACAACCAAGACTACTATAGCCATCAAGCTTATCATTCAAAATGAAAGGTGAAATAAGGAGTTTCCTGGACAAAAGAAGGCTAAAAGGATCCAGCAACCAGCATTGCAAGAGATGCTAAAGGGACTGGTTTAAGAAGATGAAGAAAAAGAGAGACACAGAGAGAAACACAGGTACAAAGGGAAAATATCATAGTGAATAAGCACCCATAAGTAATAACCTTAAATGTAAATGGGTTAAATGTTCCAATGAAAGCACATATGGCAGATGAATAGATAAGAAAACAGAACACAGGTATGTACTGTCTAAAAGAGACCCACCTCAGAACAAAAGATCTACACAGACTGAAAGTGAATGGATAGAAAACAATATTCCAAGCAAATGGACATGGAAAAAACTGGTGTAGCAATAGTTATATCAGACAAAATAGATTTCACAACAAAGGCCATAATAGGAAACAAAGAAGGACATTTCATAATACTTAAGGGAACAATCCATCAAGATGATATAACCCTGGTAAACATATATTCACCCAACATAGGAACACCCAACTATATAAGGAAAATCTCAGAAAATTTCAAGAAAGATACTGACAGCAATACTTATAGTATGGGATTTTAGCACTCCATTGTCAACAATGTGCAGATCTTCCAAGCAAAGAAACCCCAAGCATATTGTGGCATTGAATAATACTCTAGAACAAATGGACTTAATTTATATATACGGAATTTTCCACCCCGAAGAAGCAAAGTACACATTCTTTTCAAATGCACATGGAGCATTCTCAAAGATAGACCACACAGTAGGACACAAAACAAACTTCCACAATTTCAAAAAACTTGAAATTATATCAAAATCTTCTCATGTCACAACATCTTGAAACTAGAATCTAACCTCAAGGAAAAAAGTAAAAAACTTTCGAATTCATGAAGACTGAATAACATTCTATTAAATGATGAATGGAATAACAATGAGATTAAGGAAGAAATAAAAAAAAATTCGAAAACAAATGAAAATAAACACACGATAGCCCAAAACCTATGGGACACAGCAAAGGCAGTCCTGAGAGGGCAGTTCATAACAATATTGGACTACTTCAAATGGATAGAAGAATCTCAAATAAGCAACCTAACGACCTAACACTAAGCTATAAGAACTAGAGGAACAACAACTAAGTCCAGAGCAAGTAGAAGGAAAGAAATAATCAAGATCAGAGCAGAATTAAATGACATAGAGACTAAAAGAATAATTCAAATGATCAATAAAATCAGGAGCTGGATCTTTGAAAAGATAAACAAAATCAACAAGCCTTTAACCAGACTCTACAATAAAAGAGATAGGACCCAAATAAACAAAATCAGAGAGGAGAAATCACAACCACTACCATAGAATACTAAGGAAGGTAAGAAATTACTATAAACAATTATATTTTAAAAAGCCTGAATGAAATGGACAAATTCTTGGAAACATATCATCTTCCATACTAAGCAGAAGGCCTGAATAGACCTATAACAACTAGTGGAATTGAAGCAGTAATTTTAAAAAATCTCAGCACATGAAAGTTCTGGGCCAGATGGTTAAACAGGTGAATTTTACCAAACATTAATGAAGGAGCGAACTCCTATATGCCTCAACCTATTCCAAAAACTTCACGGAGAAAGAAGACTCCCAAACTCTGTCTGTGAGGCCAGTATTATTCTAATCCCAAAACAACAAAGAAAGAAAACTATAGGCCAATATTGCTGATGAACGTAGATGCCAAAATCCTTAACAAAATATTAGCAAACCTGATACAGCAATATATTAAAAAGATCATACACCATAATCAAACTGTATTCATCCCAGGGATGCAAAGATGGTATAATATTCTCAAATCAAGAAACATAATACAGCACATAAACAAAATGAAAGACAAAAACCATATGATTATATCAATAGATGCTGAAAAAGCATTTGATAGAGCTCAGTACTCACTTATAGCAAATATGCTCAGCAAAGTGGGAATAGAGGGAGCATAGTTCAACATAATAAAGGCCACATACAAGAAATCTTCAGCCAACATCATATTCAATGGGAAAAAACTAAAAGCTCTCCCCTTAAGATTGGAAACAAGACAAGGATGTCAAAGATGAACATATCTATTCAATATAATTTGGGAAATTCTACCCACAGTGATCAGACAAGTAAAAGGAATCAAATGCATCCAAATTGAAAAAGAGGAAGTGAAACTGTCATAATTTGCAGATGATATGATAGTGTACATAAAAAAGCATATAGATTCCACCAAAAACTACTTAACCTAATAAGTGAATTTGGCAAAATAGCTGGATGCAAAGTCAATATCCAGAAATCAAAGCATTTTTGTACACCAACAATGAAATAGCAGAGGTAGAAACTAGGAAAATATCCCATTTATTATAGCAACAAGAAAAAATAAAATACCTAGAAATAAATCTGGTTAAAGATATAAAAGATGAATACTCAGAAAAGTACAGAACACTGAAGAAAAAAAAATAAAGAAAATACAAATAAATGGAAGCATATGCCATGTTCATGGATGGGAAAATTATCATCATTAAAATGTCCATACAACACAGAGCAATTTATAGATTTACCACTATCCCTATTAAATTACCAATGACATATTTCACAGATATAGAACAAATGCTTCAAAAATATATATAGAACAAAAACAACCTTGAGTAGTCTCAGCAATCTTGAGAAAGAAGGACAATGTAGGAGGAATCATAATACCTGATATCAAAGTATATTACAAAGCCACTGTAATCAGAACAGTCTTATACTGACATAAGAATAGATGTATAGATCAAAGAGAATAGAGGACCCAGAAATAAACCCAAGTCTCTATAGTCAATTAATATTTGACAAGGAGGAAAAAGCATAAAATGGAATGAAAATAGTTTCTTCAACAAATTGTGTTAGGAGAACGAGACAGGGATATGCAAAAAAAAAAAAAAAAACGAAAAAGAAAATAGACTACCAATTTACACCATACACCAGAATAAACTCAAGATGGATTAAAGATGTAAACATAAGCTATGCCACCATAAAACTCCCAGAGGAAAATACAGACAGTAAAATTGCAGATATCCCATGCAGCAATATTTTCACTGATATTTCTCCTATAACAAGAGAATAGAATAACAAATAAACAAATGGGCCTACATCAAACTAAAATGTTTCTGCTCAGCTAAAGAAAACATCAGCACAATAGAAAAGGAACCAACCATATGGGAAAACATATTTGTCAATAATAACTAGAAAAAGATTTGATCTCCAAAATAAAGAACTTACATGACTCACACTAGGAAGATAGACAATCCAATTTACAAATGATCAAAGGACCTGGATACTTCTCCAAGGAGGACACACAAAAGGCCCATAGGCATATATGAAAGGATGCTCAACATCACTAGCCATCAGAGAGATGCAAATTAAAACCACAATGAGATACCACCTCACACTTGTCAGAATGGCCACCATTAACAAATCAGCAAATTACAAGTGCTGGCTGGATGTGGAGAAAAGGGAACCCTAATGCACTAAAAATGGAACTGCCTTTTGATTCAGTGATTTCACTGTTTGCATTATATCTGAAGAACCTTGAAACATCAATTCAGAAGAACGTATGCACCCTTATGTTCATAGCAATGCTATTTACAATAGTCAAGTGCTGGAAGCAGCCTAAGTGCCAATCAGTGAATGAATGAATCAAAAACCATGGTACATTAACATGATGGAATACTACACAGCAGAAAAAAGAAGGAATGCCTACCTTTTGGGGGCAGCATGGCTGGAACTAGAGAGCATTATGCTTCATGAAATAAGCCATGTGGTGAAAGACAAATACCATATGAGCTCACCTAACATGGGAAACTGATGAACAAAACAAATAAACAAACAAAATAGAATCAGAGGTATGGAAACGAGAACAGGCTGACGGCGACTAAGGGAGGGGTGAGGTACACAAGGGGGAGAAAGTAGGGGAAAGTTTTAGTCAAGGAACTAGCATAAATGATGCATGAACTCACACAACAGGGTGGGGATTGACTATGGGAGAGGGGATGAGGTAGATGGGTCAGCGGAGAGTAATGGGGGAAAAACGAGACAACTACAATAGAACAACAATAAATTACTAAAAAGAGAAAAGAAAGAAAAATAAATTAGGAGACAAACTCATCTCTGTATTGTGTAAAAATCAGTGGGCAATTGTGAGATTTCATTCATTCAGGAGTTAGAAACATATCCAAAATAAAGCCCAACTCAAGAATGATCACTTTCTCAATGGAGGTATGAGATCCAAGTGGACATACATACATCATGCCATATAGGGAGCAAACAAGAGAGAAGCTGTAAGGGAAGTGTCATCATATGATGATTTGAGGTAAAAATGGTGAGCTGTAGAACTGGCATTGGCAGACAGCGAAGTTTTAAGCTTGTATATTTTGAAGCAAACCAAATTGCCAGCCCACTTGAAGCAATATTCTATTAAATAAGCAGCTGATGATCAATTATGTACTCTAGACATAAAATTTTTTTTATTATAATGGTTAAGCCAACTCACCAGGGCAAATACTTGCCTATAAAAATACCTGCAAGTGTTTTTAACCTGAGCTCTTATAAAGATAAGAGATGAGTTGAAAGTGGAAAGAAAATAATATATTTTTAAAAAATTTTATTTTATTGTTGTATTACATTCATCCCATTTCCCCTGCCTTCTCTCCTCTTCCCCACCCCCTGTTTCTCCTCCACCACAGTCGATCACACTTGTCTGTGTCCATAGGTCATCCATGCTAGTTCCTTGACTAAACTGTTCCTCTTCTTTTTCTCCTTCTCCCCAACTTTTCCTCCTCCTCCCCTCCACACACTGAGTCTGTTCCTTGTATTCATCTCAGGTTCTGTTCTGCTTGTTTGTTTTGTTCATTAGTGTCCTGTAATAGGTGAGATCATATGATATTTGTCTTTCACTGACTGGCTTATTTCACTAAGCATAATACTCTACAATTCCATCCATGTTGTGGCAAAAGGTAGGAGCTTCTTGAAAGAAAATAATATTTTAAAATCCAAGTTAAAGCAAGTTTACATACGAGGTCTGTCCTGAAAGTATCAGCCACACAAACCATTTTAACTATAATGACTCAATACTTTCTGGACAGACTTTGTGTACTATAAATTATCAACTTTGTTTTCAAATGGCTCTGCTATAAATTTTCAGATCTTCCTTATTTTGGAGCTGATGGGCCTTCAAAGTCTAGTGCTCTGCTATTTTGCATCACATTCTGTTAATTCTTCTCCATCTGTACCATGCTCTTCTTAACAAGGAGATCTTCCCCGCTGACCTCATTTTATTGATTTGGGATTTTCCTCATAGTTACTGCTGATAAATTGTTCCAAGTTCATTTTAAGGATGGTATTTAATAGGAATCACTAAACATTTTTGCTTCCTGCGAGTCCCAGCTGGAGATATTGACTATGTACTCCTCTTGGGACCCCAGAGATTGGCATTCTCTTCTATTTCCCCTCCAGCTCTTCCTCTCTTTGTGTGGTTCCAAATTACCTCTGAGATTCCTGCTTTTTATTCTTTGGCTTTGGTGGCTATTAAAGAGTTAAATTCTGTTACTTGGATTAGGTCAGAGTATCCCCTGATATTAAACAGAAATACAAGCTCAATGGCCCTGTCTGTGTAATGCTAGCTGTAATTCTCTCCATTATTACACCTAAGGAGCTGTTCTATTTAGCTAATTTATGCCTCTTTTAGAAAAGACTTTGGTCTAGTTTTATCTTTTTGCATGTTGCTGTCCAGTTCTCCCAACACCATTTGTTGAAGAGACTGTTTTTACTCCATTGGATGTTCCTTCCCCCTTTGTCAAATATTAGTTGACCATAGAGTCCTGGGTTAATTTCGGGACTCTATTCTGTTCCATTGATCTATATGTCTATTCTTATGCCAGTACCATGCTGTTTTAATGACAGTAGCCTTGTAGTATTGTTTGAAGACCGGTATTGTGATTCCTCCTACCTTGTTCTTCTTTCTCAAGATTGTGGTGGCTATTTGTGGGTGTTTTTGGCTCCATATAAATTTTTGAAGTATTTTTTCTATTTCTGTGAAGTCTGTCATTGGTATTTTAATTGGGATTGCATTGAATATGTAGATTGCTTTGGGTAGTATGGACATTTTAATGATGTTAATTCTTCC
>PVIW01004001.1:0-72226 GCA_004026585.1 Noctilio leporinus | reverse complement strand
GTTTTCTTGTTGCTATGGTAAATGGGATTTGTTTTTTCGCTTCTATTTCTGTTGTTTCATTATTGGTGTACAAAAATGCTTTTGATTTTTGGATATTAACTTTATACCCAGCTATTTTGCTAAATTTGCTTATTAGGTCGAGTAAGTTTTTGGTGGAGCCCATTGGGTTTTGTATGTACACTATCATATCATCTGCAAATAATGACAGTTTTCCTTCCTCCTTTCCAATTTGGATACCTTTGATTCCTTTCTCTTCTCTGATGGCTATAGCTAGAACTTCCAAGACATTGTTGAATAGAAGTGGAGAAAGTGGGCAGCCTTGTCTCGTTCCTGATCTTAGGGGGAAAGCTTTCAGTTTTTGTCCATTAAGTATGATGTTGGCTTCAGGTTTCTCATAGATGGCCTTTATGATGTTGAGGTATGCTCCCTCTATTCCCATTTTGCTGAGGGTTTTTATCATAAATGGTTGCTGCAATTTATCAAATGCTTTTTCAGCATCTATTGATATGATCATATCAGTGGATGATTGGATCAAAAAACTTTGGTATATTTACACAATGGAATTCTATATAGCAGAAGGAAAGAAGGAACTTGTACCCTTTGCAACAACACAGATGGAATTGGAGAGTATTATGCTTAGTGAAATAAGCCAGTCAGTGAAGGACAAATATCATATGATCTCACCCATTATGGGACAATAATGAGCAAAACTAACAACAAGCAAAACAGAATCAAGTATATGAATACAAGGAATAGGCCTTCAGTGGTCAGGGGGAATGGGGTTGGGGGGAGGGGGGTGGCAGAGGCAAAGAAGGGGAGCAGCTTAGATAAGAACCTAGTATAAAGGAACCATGGACATGGACAACAGGTGGGATTGACTTTGGGGGGAATGGGTGGGTGGGGAGGGGGACAGAGGGAAGCAAAAAGGGGATGGATGTAATACAACAACAATAAAATTAAAAAAAAAAAAAAAGAAAAGACTTTGGTTACTTGAGATCACTTGAGACATAGAAAGGCTCCAAGGAGTCTTCTACCATCCCCCAATATTATATGTAATTATTGAGAAGTGTCATGCTTTCCATTGTGAGAAATACTGCTACCCACATTACACTTTAATTGTTGTCACCGCTACCTTCTATTTGTATTTATTTAACTGTTTTCAAAGTGATTTTACAATCTTCACCGTTCGATCTATTCAATCTCCTATGCCTTTTAAAAAAATTTTATTTCATTTATATTTCATTATTTTTAGAAAGAGGGGAAGGAAGAGAGGCAGAGAGAGAGAGAGAGAGACATCAATGTATGGTTGCCTTTCACCTGCCTCCAGCCACAGACCTGACTGGAGACCTGGTTTGCAACCTTGTTATGTGCCCTGACTGGGGAATCGAACCTGCGACCTTTGGGTTCATAGGCCGGCACCTTATCCACTGTGCTACCAGCCAGGGCTTTCCTATGCCTTTTTCATAGTACTTGTTATTACTCTGACTGTTTCAAATGGGGATCCAAAGAGTGCATGATTTGGCTCAAGAGCATATGGCTAGTAAGTGGCAAAGCAGAAAAAATTCAATGCTCAAGACATTCACAGTGCTCAAGGCCCCTCCTCAATTTAATATCTTTCTCATTGTTTGTCCAACTTAAGGGATGAAAATGATGAAGTTTGACAAACTAATTTATATATGGAAATAGTAAATGCTAAATTTCAACATCACCCCTCTCAAGAACATTGTATTTTAATGAGCCTCATTCAGTTATATAACATGAAGGAATACTTTTATAAAGATAAAATTTCAGGCATCAGAGAGAAGTTAATTGGTGAGGTGTTCATGGAATATGGGAACATTTTGACACCTTTCAAATCCCATCATTTCTGGGATGCCCATTTAATGACTTTCCTGTCCTCTAAAGACAGCCCTTTCCCTGAGGTGTTGATTTATGTATCTTCTGAGGCTTGAGCATAGGCAGAGAGGCTTCATTCCCAGTCATTTATGGTAGGGTCTGTGTGTTTTGACCTCACACTTATACATCAAACATGCTTTGGCTTTCCTCCTGCAGTTTTCCAGCACAATTTTGTTTCAGTGTTTTGTCACATCCAGTGGTATTAGATCTCTGGTCATAAAAAGAAGCAGCTCAGCAACCCAAACTTGGCCCAGTGGCAAGAAGCAAGGTTAACTGTTGTGCCCAAAGCAAGCCTGGCACAAGCCTGTAACACTTTTTCACATTTGCTGCTTATTCATAACCCAAGCCCATCTGTTGCAGAAGTAACAATCAACCGATCCTATTTCAGATGTCAACCAGTCCAGCTGTTTCTCTCTCTGTAAGCATGAAGGGGGAAAGCAGTGACAACAACATTATATTCTGGCTTCATTATTTTGATGCAATAAAATGAAAATTAATGAGTTTTCCTCTGGGACCACTGTCACTTCAGCCCCACATAATGTACATACCTATGCAGTAGTACAGCTCAGGTTCTAACCCCTGAAGAACACTCAGGGGTTCAGCTGTGACCCAGGCTACTTGGAAATGCAGGGTAAAAAAGGTGTATATAGGGAAATTGAGGACTTGCTTGGGTCCTGCGAGGCCTTTAAAGTGAAATCTATACTACATTTAAAAAATGAGACTTAAAGATGTCTACAGAGCTAAGGCTGCTTCTTAGATCAGCTTTGATAGAGACTCCAAGAGTCAAAATAATTGTTTCCAAAAACATTCTTTAATTTGAAATAAATACCAGACAAAGGGTATAATCAAGAAAATATTTCCTTCTCTGTTTTTTTCCTACCAACCTAACATGACAGGAACTGGAATGATCTGACTCATTAAGAAACCTTCCTTCAATTATTATTATTTTTTAAACTTTATTGTTGCTGTATTACATCAGTCCCCTTTTTGCTCTGCTATGTCCCCCTCCCCACCCACCCATTCCCCAAAAAGTCAAGCCTACCTATTGTCCATGTCCATGGTTCCCTTATACTAGGTTCTTGTCTAAACTGCTCCCATTCCTTGCCTCTTCCTCCCCCCTCTCCCTAACCCCCTTCCCCCTAAAAAATGAAGGCCTATTCAACGTATTCATATATTTGGTTCTGTTTTGCTTGTTCTTAGTTTTGTTCATTATTGTCCTGTAATGGGTGAGATCATATGGTATTTGTCCTTCACTGACCGGCTTATTTCACTAAGCATAATACTCTCCAGTTCCATCCATGTTGTTGCAGAGAGTAGGAGTTCCTTCTTTCTTTCTGCTGTATAGTATTCCATTGTGTAAATGTACCAAATTTTTTTTATCCAATCATCCACTGATGGGCACTTAGACTGTTTCCAGCACTTGGCTATTGTAAATAACACTGCTATGAACATAGGTGTACATAGGTTCTTACGAATTGGTGGTTCAGGATTCTTTGGGTATAGTCCCAGTAGTGGAATTGCTGGATCAAAAGGCAGTTCCATTTTTAGTTTTTTAAGGAAACCCCATACTGTTTTCCACAGTGGCTGCATCAGCCTACATTCCCACCAACAGTGCATGAGGGTTCCCTTTGCCCCACATCCTCGCTAACACTTGTTGTTTGTTGATTTGTTGATGATTGCCATTCTGAGAGGTGTGAGGTGGTATCTTATTGTGGTTTTAATTTGCAGCTCTCTGACGACTAGTGATGTTGAGCATTCTTTCATATGCCTCTGGGCCCTTTGTATCTCTTCCTCAGTGAGTTGTCTGTTCAGGTCCTTGGCCTATTTTTTAATTTAGCTGTCTGTCTCCCTGGTTGGGAGACAAATGTGGTTGGGTCACATTAGTTCTTTATATATCTTGGAGATCAAACACTTGTCATTGGCAATTATGTTTTCCCATACAGTTGGTTCCCTTTGAATTTTGCTGATGCTTTCTTTAGCTGAACAGAAAATTTTCAATTTGATATAGTCCCATTTGTTGAGTTGTTCTTTTATTTCCTTTGCCCTTGGTGAAGTATCAGTACACATATTTCTGCATAGGATATCCAAAAGTTTACTGCCTATATTTTTCTCCAGGACCCTAATGGTGGCACTGCTTATGTTTAAATCCTTTATCCATCTTGAGTTTATTTTGGTGTATGGTGTAAATTGGTGGTCTAGTTTTCTCTTTTTGCATGTTGCTGTCCAGTTCTCCCAACACTATTTGTTGAAGAGACTGTTTTTACTCCATTTGATGTTCTTTCCCTCTTTGTCAAATATTTGTTGACTATAGAGTCCTGGGTTAACTTCTGGACCCTCTATTCTGTTCTATTGATCTATATGTCTATTCTTATGCCAGTGCCAGATAGTTTTGATGACAATAGCCTTGTAGTATTGTTTGAAGTCCAGTATTGTGATTCCTCCTACCTTGTTCTCCTTTCTCAAGATTGGTGTGGCTATTCGTGGGCATCTTTGGCTCTGTATAAATTTTTGAAGTATTTTTTTCTATTTCTGTGAAGTCTGTCATTGGTATTTTAATTGGGATTGCATTGAATATGTAGATTGCTTTGGGTAGTATGGACATTTTAATGGTGTTAATTCATCCCATCCATGAACATGGTATATGCTTCCATTTATTTGTATCTTCCTTGATTTCTTTTTTCATTGTTCTGTAGCTTTTTGAGGACAGGTATTTCACCTCCTTAGTTAAATTTATTCCCAGGTACTTTATTTTTCTTATTGTTGTGGTAAATGGGATATGTTTTCTCACTTCTATTTCTGATGTTTCATTATTGTTATACCAAAATGCTTTTGATTTCTGGATATTAACTTTATACCCAGCTATTTTGCTAAATTTGCTTATTAGGTTGAGTAAGTTTTTGGTGGAGCCAATGGGGTTTTGTATGTACACTATCATATCATCTGCATATAATGACAGTTTTCCTTCCTCCTTTCCAATTTGGATACCTTTGATTCCTTTTTCTTCTCTGATGGCTATAGCTAGAACTTCCAAGATAATGTTGAATAGAAGTGGAGAAAGTGGACAACCATGTCTCATTTCTGATCTTAGGGGAAAGCTTTCAGTTTTTATCTGTTAAATATGATGTTGGCTTCAGGTTTCTCACAGATGGCCTTTATGATGTTGAGGTATGCTCCCTCTATTCACATTTTGCTGAGGGTTTTTATTATAAATGGTTGCTATACTTTATCAAATGCTTTTTCAGCATCTATTGATATGATCATATGGTTTTTATCTTTCAATTTGTTGTTATCGATTTATGAATGTTGTACCATCCTTGCATCCCTGGGATGAAATCCACTTGATCATGGTGTATGATCTTTGTAATATATTGCTGAATCCGGTTGGCCTATATTTTGTTGAGAATTTTAGCATCTATGTTCATCAGAGATATTGGCCTATAGCTTTCTTTCTTAGTTGTGTCTTGCCCTGGTTTTGAGATTGGAATAATATTGGCCTCATAGAAAGAGTTTGGGAGTCTTCCTTCTTCCTGAATTTTTTGGTATAGTTTGAGAAGGATAGGAGTTCTTTAAATGTTTGGGAAAATTCACCTGTGTATCTATCTGGTCCAGGGCTTTTGTGCTTTGGGAGATTTTGGATTACTTCTTTAATTTCACTAGTTGTTATTGGCCTATTCAGGCTTTCTGCTTCTTCTGGGTTCAGTTTTGGTAGATTATACATTTCCACAAATGTGTTCATTTCATCCAGGTTGTCATATTTTTTGTCATATAGTTGTTTGTAGTAATTTCTTACAATTTTTTGTATTTCTGAGGTATCAGTTGTGATTTCTCCTCTGTCAGTTCTGATTCTGTTTATTTGGGTCCTTTCTCTTTTTTTCTTGATGAGTCTGAATAAAAGATTGTCAATTTTGTTTATTTTTTCAAAGAACCAGCTCCTGGACCTGTTGATTCTTCGAATTGTAGTTTGAATCTCTGAGTTATTTAGTTCTGCTCTGATCTTGATGATTTCCTTCCTTCTACTTGCTCTGGGCTTTGTTTGTTGTTGCTCCTCTAGTTCTTGCAGCTTTATGTTTATGTTGTTTTTATGTTCTTGTAACCTTTTTAGGAAAGCCTGCATTGCTATAAATTTCCCTCTGAGAACTGCCTTTGCTGTATCCCATAGGTTTTGGGCTGTTGTGTGTTCATTGTCATTTGTTTCCAGGAAATTTTTGATTTCATCTTTGATATCATTGTTAACCTATTCATTTGTTAAAAGCATATTATTCAGTCTCCATGAGTTAGAGAATTTTTGTTTTTTTTCCCTTGAGATTGGTTTCTAGTTTCATGCCATTGTGATCTGAGAAGATACTTTGTATGATTTCTATTTTCCTGTATTTGTGGAGGCTTGTCTTGTGGCATACCATGTGGTATATCTTAGAGACTGGTCCATGTGCATTTGAATAGAATGTGTATTTTGCTCCTTTGGGGTAAAAAACTCTGTATACATCAGTTAGGTTCATTTTCTCTAGAGTGTTGTTCAATGTCACAACATCTCTGGGGATTTTTTGTTTGGAAGATCTGTCCATTGTTGATAGTGGGGTATTAAAATCCCCTACTGTTGGATGTAATACAACAACAATAAAATTAAAAAAAAAAAATCCCCTACTGTTAGTGTGTTGCTGTCTATATCTTCTTTAATGTCCTCCAAGAGTTTCTTTATATATTCCAGGGCTCCTACATTGGGTGTGTATATGTTTACCAGAGTTATTTCTTCTTGATGGATTGCTCCCCTAAGTATTATATAAGGTCCTTCTTTGTCCCTTTTTATGGTTTTCATTGTAAAATCTATTTTGTCTGAAATAAGTATTGTTACTCCAGCTTTTTTTCGTGTCCACTTGCTTGATACATATTTTTTCATCCCTTCGCTCTCAATCTGTATTGATCTTTTGTTCCGAGGTGGGTCTCTTGAAGACAGCATATATGTGGGTCATGTTGTCTTATCCATTTGGCTACCCTATGTCTTTTGATTGGTGCATTTAATCCATTTACATTTAAGGTTATTATTGATTGATACTTATTCATTGCCATTTTCTCCCTTTGTGTCTGTATTCCTCTTTGGCTTTGTTTTCTTCATTTTATTTATTTATTTATTTTAGAGCAGACCCTTTAGCATTTCTTGCAATGCTGGTTTGGTAGAGACGTATTCTTTTAGTTTTTTTTTTGTCTGGGAAACTCCATATTTCCCCTTCTATCTTGAATGAGAGCCTTTCTGGGTAGAGTATTCTTGGTTGCAAGCCTTTGTTTACCATTACTTGAAATATTGTCTGACATCCCCTTCTGGCTTCAATTCTTGCTGTTGAATAATCATTTGATAGCCTTATTGGAATTCCCTTATGTTATTTGTCTTTTCTCTCTTGATGCTTTTAAGATTTTCTCTTTGTCTTTGAAATTTGCCATTTTAAAATAATGTGCCTTGGTGTTGGTCTGTTTGGGTTGATCTTCATTGGGACCCTTGTGCTTCCTGAACTTGATTAATGTTTTCACTCATCATGTTTGGGACATTTTCTATCATGACTTTTTTGACCAAGTTTTCCATTCCTTGTTTCTCTTCTCCTTCTGGTATCCCTATGATACGGATGTTGTTACGTTTCATGTTGTCCTGCAGCTCTCTTAGACCCTCTTCAATCTTGTTCAGCCTTTTTTTATTCTCTTGTACTGTCTTGGAGTATTTGTCAGTGCTGTCCTCCAACTCGCTGATCTGGTCCTCTGCTTCCTTTAGCCTACTGTTGATTCCTTCTACTGTATTCTTCAATTCAGAAATTGTATTCTTCATTTCCTCCTGGCACTTATTGATAGTTTCTATGTCCTTTATCATGCTGTTGTAGCTCTCAGTAAGTTCCTTGTAACTTCCCTGGAGTTTTTTATAGTTTTCTTTGAGCTGGCTAAGCTCATTGAGCTTCTCTATCATCATTCTTTTGAATTCCTTATCTGATATTTCATGTGCCTCTGTTTCCTTTTGTGGTCTTTCTGGAGATTCTTCCTTTCCTTTTGGTGATGGACTGATTCTTTTTTTCCCCATTTTGGGTATCTGTTGTTGCTTGCTTTTTGTTTTTTCCTTGGATTAATCTGCTTTGATTCCTTGCCTTAGTTGAGCACCCTTCTCTGTTAAGAGATTTGTGTAATTCAGTGTTGCAGTCTCCCAGATTTTCTCCACTTGTTGTTCTTGGTGTGGCCTTTATTTAGGCTGTCTGGTTGTATTCTGGATTGGTTGTGTATGTTGCTCCTTTCCTTCCAGTCAAGATGCTCCTTCTATCCTTTCTCTAATAAATGAGGAAAGAAATAATCAGAAAGCCTCAAGTATGAGTGAACAGTGTAAGCCTATGTATATAGTTGCCTCAGCTATCTCCCTGTTCACCCTTTGTGGTCTCTGATTGGTCCAGGTGGAGCCAGGACCTGTGGGCTTTCAGAGGAAGAAAAGGGGGGGGGGGGAAGGAAGAAGAAGAAGAAGAAGGAAAAAAAAAAGAAAAAGGAAGAAAGAAAAGAATAACAAAAGGGTTTAGGTGGCTGGGGAGGGAAGGAATACTTAAATTGAGGATTGGGAATGTGTTGTAGCCAGAGAGTGAGTAGACTTTAAATCAAGAGTAAGGGGAAGCTCTTGGGTATTTAGGTAGATTGAGATAGGGGGGCATTAAAAATATGTGAGAAGTAAATTGTGAAATGGATATGTTGGGAATTAATAGTTCATGTAGCTCTCGGCGTAACTCAGGTGCTTGAGATTAGCAGTGATCCATTTCCTGAGTTTGCCTCTTTTTCTGGGTCAGGTCTCTGCAGTCTACAGTCAAGCTGTGTGGTCTTGGAGTGGCAGGGCCTATGATTGTCACAGTCAGGGCAGATCCTGAGTGTCAGCCCCCAGGTAGGCTGGGCCTTCAGTAGCCTAGCTGGATTTTATGGCTGCCGGTGTTCTGGGGCCCACAGGGTGTCCTCTCCAACTCTGGGTGGAGGTTCCTGCCTTTGATGGGCACCTGGCACCCCTGAAGGGCAACCTGCAACCTTGCTGGTTCCTATAATGACTGGCCCTGCCCCCATAGCTCCTGGAGGAGGCAGCCCCCATCTGCCAATAGTTCCTGGGGTCTGCCAACACTGCCCAGTTCCCCCAGGCAAGGGCCAATCCTCCAAGCAGACCAGCTCCCAGAGGAGTCCTTCATGCCGCCTCTGTGATGCACCCCTCCCAGCCCGTCTGCAGTGTGGCCTTTGTCTCTGGCAATAGGCCTGTCAGCTGCCCCAGCTAAAAGTTCCTGGCTTGTAGTTTGGAGTTTATGCGGGAGCCTGTGGGCCTGTGTGGGTGAGAAGGGCTGGGCCTTCCTCCTTGTAGCGGCTTCAAGCTGCTGTTTCCCTGGTGGCCCAGCAGCACGGTTTTTGGCCCTCTTGCTGCCCCAGCCAGTGCACTTCCCTGCTCCCCTGCTCCTGCTCCCCGCAGGACTCTTCTCCTCTGCCTCTGACCAGTGAGGAGCTTCCTGTCCCTGTTGCAGAGTGAGGCTCTCACACAGTCCCTCCCCTGCAGGAGTTCAATTCCTCATTCCCTCCAGCATTTGCCCTCACTGTCCACACTTCACTGTTCAGATTTCTAGTCACCAGGGAGCATGGAGCTGGCTTCAGTTAAACACACCCTTCTAGGTGGAGCCACCACTGTCCAGAGCCGACCTCAGCCCACCAGCTGGCCCCGGAACTGCCTCACCTGCTTCCTGCAGGTCTCCACTGCCTCTGGGCTGCACTCCCCAGAGTCCAGACTCTGACCGCTCCAACTCCTAGGGACCTGAAGACGTCTCGCGCTCCCTATCCTATCTTCCAGCTGCTCTGGTACTCGAGAACACCATCAGCACTGCTTTTGACTCTGTCACCATCTTTGATCCTCTCCTTGAATTATTTTTTGAACTTATATTAAGCATCAGTACATCTTCTCTCACTCATAAGTATGCACTAAAGCACCTGGTCTGAGAGGCTACAAGGCTCAATATCAAACACGTTCTGCCCTCCTCAGACTTCATGTTGGCTGATACTGGGTTAAGCACTTACAAAAAGAAGATGAGGTACAATTAGTCTGCCTGGCTTCAGTTCTTGGCTCTGCCACTTACCATCACATGATCTTTGGCAAAGTCAATGGCCGTATATACCTCAGTTTCCTCATTTATAAAGTAAGAATAGGATTATTGAGAGGATTAAGAGTTAATAGGTGTAAAGTGTTTAGAACTGATTCTGGCACACACTAAATGCAATGCAAGTGTTGCTATTATGCTGCTCCTCTATCATAAAGGGCTTCATTTGAAAATACCTGGGGTGGAGTACCAAGGAAAGCCTCAGAGGAAAAGCACATGTAAATCATGACTTGGACAAGTAAATTAAAAAACTGAAGAGAAACTATAGGCCAAAGGGATAGCAAGGTCAATGTGATGAAGGAATAAAAGTTCTTGGCATGTCAAAGTTAATTAGGTGTTCCAGAGGAGAAGAGTTCAGGATGCATGGTAGCAGTAAAGGGCAATAGAGTTAGCAGGTTAACTTTGGAAGTTTAGGGGAAAACAAAAACAAAAACAAAAAAAAACCTATAGTGGTAAACCAAGGAATTATGGTCTTTTTGGGCATGAATTTTGTTCATCTCATTCTAACCTTCTTTAAGAGCTGTGCATCATATAATGGAAAGTCTTATCTTGTGAAACCATCTTTTTTTTTAGTATGTGTACCTGTGTGAGAGAGAGAGATATAAAAAGAAGAGTTAAATTCACATGATAAAATTTCAGAGACTCCTAACTATGTCCTCAAAAACCTCTTATGGCCCTGGTTGGTAACACAGTGGATAAGATGCTGGCCTGTGAACCCAAAAGTCGCTGGTTCGATTCCCCAGCCAGGGCACATAGCCAGGTCTCTAGCCAGGTCTGTGGATAGAGGCAGATGAAAGGCAACCATACATTGATGTTTCTCTGTTTCTCTCCCTCTCTGCCTCTCTCCCTTCCTCTCTTTCTGGAAATAATAAATAAAATCTTTAAAATACCCCTCCCCACAAAAAACAAACAAACAAACAAAAAAAAAACCTTTTATCCAACTCTGAAATTTCTTTAATAGAAGCTGATGCTTTATTTCTGTTCAGCTATACTATGCAAACCACAGTGAATAAAATCTGTGGATAAACCTGCTCCTCCCCACTAGATAGCTCAGTGACCTTGTGTGAGTTACTAGCCCAAATTCTTCACTTGTAAATGGTGATAATAGTAGGTATTTTAAGGACTAAATAAAATAAGACAGCTAAGCCTCATTCTATTGAGTGCAAAGTAAACATAAATCATGGTTGTGGAAGAACACTGGCATACTGACACTGATGACAGTCAAAGTGCTCCTTCCTATCCTAGGCTGTAGAGTGAGCTGGTTAAGTCTTAGAATACCTCTGCTACTATGTAGCCCACACCTCCCTGCCTGAACTTCCCTTAGTGCAAGATTAAGATGCTGACCATCTACCTACTATATCCAGTTACTGTGTAGATGAAATGAGTTGATAGATATGAAATGATGAGAATGGTACCTGGTGCACAATAGGTACTATTTAAGTTTAGCTGCTGATGCTTCTGAAGTAGAGGAAAGGTAGAGAGACAAGGGGACTTGTGAAAAAGAGAGTACCATGGGTCCAGAAGACCAACTTCCCTTATGACCAGGGCCTGAGCCCACAGCAAGACCATAACTGTCCCTGGAACTGGCATGCTGTGACTGTAGGTTTTGTACCCTGTCCTTCAAGTATCATTCCCAAATTGGACTTAAAAATAACTCTCACCCTGGCTGGTGTGGTGCAGAGTGCCAGTCTGTGAATCAAAGGGTTCAATTCCTAGTCAGGGCACATGCCTAGATTGTAGTCCAGGTCCCTAGTTGGGGGTATGTGAGAGGTAGCCTATCAATATATCTCTCACACATCAATGTTTCTCTCCCTCTTTTCCTTCTCTTTTCTCTAAAAATAAATAAATAAAATATGTGAAAAGAAAGAAGGAAGGAAGGAAGGAAGAAGAAAGAAAAAGAAAGAAAGAAAGGAAGAAAGAAAGAAAGAAAGAAGGAAGGAAGGAAGGAAGGAAAGAAAGAAGGAAGGAAGGAGAGAGGAGGGAGGGGAGGAAAGGACAAAGGAGAGGGGAGAAAAGGAAAGCCCTGGCTGCTGTGGCTAAATGGACTGAGCACTAGCCTGTGAATCAAAGGGTTGCCAATTTAATTCCCAGTCAGGGCAAATGCTTGGGTTGCTGGCCAGGTCCCCAGTAGGGGACATATGAGACGCAATTACACATTGATATTTCCCTCTTTTTCTTCTTCCCTTCCCCCCTCTCCAAAACTAAATAAAATATTTTTTAACTATAGAGGTTCTTGAATAGGAGAAAGGCAGAGGACATAAAGTCATCAGGAATGACATTACAAAGGCTCAGAGAAGAAGAATTGGTCTGGAAAAATTAAATGAAATAAAAAATTAAAATAACTCTCAACATTTGGTGTCAGAATGTTGTAGGTTATCTCAACATTTGTTTTGGATGTATGAGTTAAAATATTTTTATTAAACATTCTTACACAGTCACCAATTTTTTAAGAGTGAAGAGAAGCTTGGAAAATAAAGAGAGACAGGTGATCTGGCCCCAGGTCCAAGAGTACCTGCTTACCTGGGAAGAAGTGGGTGTCCTAGTTTGAGATATTCCAGTTCACATCAATCAAAATCTACCAAGCTTATAAAAATGGAGTGTAGTTTTCTGGAAAAGGGCTGAAGAAAAGCAATCATCTGCATCTTCAAAGGACTCTTTTATTTTCACAAGAAAGTAAAACAAAGAAAGAAAGAAAAGGTAAGAAAATAAAATTAAAAAGATTCTCTACACGGCCTTTAAATGACATCCCTTCTTGGTGATTTTCAACTCTGATTCAATTTGCAAATATTGGATTTATGCTGCAGTGCATAAACCATATGTTCTTGAGAGTTAAAAATGTGTAAAGTGAGGTACTCCTATAGGAATGATATTTAGAAGAAATTAAAACAAACCAGAGAAAAGAAGCTCTTTCCTTTAGAAGAAATCAAGTAATTTAACTTAGAGTGTATGAGCTTAAACATCAGCTGAAAAGCAGCTGCTCCTCAGAGAGGGATGAGCCAAAAAAGCAAGGTTGGAAGGAAGTTGAAATGAGGGCTGTTTAGTTCTTTAAAGCTTCTGTGTGTGGATAAAAGGGATGAGAAGGAGGGGGATCTTCTTTGGCACAGCAGCAGTTCCAAGCAGTTCTAGAAGTTTCTGACTCACTGAATATGATCTTCCCTCATGGTGACTGGAGTGGAGGACCAAGGCCAAACACATGGTGCAGTGATGCAGCAGGGCCAGCAGGTCAGGCACCTGTGAAGCTGCAGCCACAATATGTTCTTCAGAAGCTGCTTTTTGACTTAACTGAGTATAATTTTCCATTCCATATGTGCAAAGCATTTTATCCATTAGCATCTTCTTGGCTCTTTTGGACTTCACTTCTTTTTTCCATTCAAAATGAAAAATAAAAATAGATAAAAACTCCCCACACTCCAAATCATTACACACAAATATTGTTCTTTTGAAACCCACTCCATTTTCCCCTCAAAGATTGGCATGTTTAAACCTGTAGAGGCTTAACTGCCCCCACCTGCTTTTGATTAATGCAAGTTTTCTCTTTTCTAAGTCTGAACCCAATCACATTTAACAAAGTACTTTGCTAAGTGTTGTGAGATATAACAAGAAATCATGAGCAGCTCTCTTCAAGAAGCTTCCATTTTAATTTAATGTAATTTAATTGTAATTTAATTTCCATGTAACTGACTGTCTGATTTCCTCAATGTAGTCTAGAGTAGTCCCTCAAAAAATGCTTTAAGAAACTTGCAAACCAACACTTTCATCCTATGTAGATGAGGTGAGGAATACATGTCTGTGTGTACACACACACAAAGATGCATAGAAATACAAAATAACTACCTTAATTTCTTATGACCATGCTTTTTAGAATTGTACACCTAAAGCCAATATCATTTTATTAACAAATGTCACCAATAAATTCAATAATAATAAAATTTTAACTAGACCATGTTGAATAGGACTTCACTTGAAATAATTGTTGCCGTTAACTGAATGAATAGAATTTTATAGCTTGTGTCATTTGTAGACCTTCTTTACCCACTTCTCCCATATAATCCTGTGACTCTAGCAACCAATCTGTTTTCTGTAACTTTGTTGTGTTTTTGTTTATTTTTTAGATTTCACATATAAAAGTGATCATATGATATTTGTCTCTCTCTGACTTATTTAATGCATTTAACATAATGTACTCATGTTTTGTTCATGTTGTTGCAAATGGCAAGATTTCAATTTTTATGACAATAATAATAATACATATGAATAGGGGTCACAATTTTTAATTTACTCATCCATTGATGGATACTTAGTTTGTTTTCACATACTGGCTACTATAAATAATGTTACAACAACAATAGGGGTACATATGTCTTTGGTTAGTGCTTTCATTTTCCTTGGATAAATCCCCAAAAGTGAGATGGCTGAATCATATGGTAGTTACATTTCAAAAATTTTTGAGGGGCCTCCTTACTGTATTTCAGACTGACTGCACTGATTTACAACCCTACCAATAGTATATAAGGTTTTTCTTTTCTCTACATCTTTGCCAATATTTGTTATTTCTATGGATAGCCATTTTAACAGATATGAGGAGATATCTCATTGTGGTTTTGATAAGCCTCTTCCTGATGATTAAAAATGTTGAGCATCTTTTCATGTACTTGGCCATTTGCATGTCCTCTTTGGAAAAAGAATTTGTAGGTCTTCTGCAAATTTAAAAAATCCAATTATTTGTTTTTGTCTTTTTTTCTATGTAGAGGCAGGTCAAAGGTGTGACCTCTTAGGTAATACCTGCCAGGGTTAACTTCTTATTTCTGCCACCCTCTATCTTCACACTCAGAGCAAATACATTGCTTAGCCTTTCTGTGCCTTGATTTACCCATATTTAAAATAGGGATAAAAATAGAATCTGTCATCTAGTTACTATGAAGATTAATTTCTACATGTTATGTGGCTAGAGCAGTGCCAAGCACCTGGCAAACATTCACGAAATGCACTAAAGTTGTAGATTTGTGTTATTACCTACTTTCCCAAGCATCATAACCTATAGCTTCCCATACTCTGACACAATGGTGTGGCCAGTGAAGTGGTCCTGAGGAACTTGGAACCAGCTATCAGTTGGCCTTAGTGATGGCTGCCTACAGAACAAGGCACCCTTTAGCCATGGGTCCTTAGGCAGCTCTCAGCAATGAGAATATTCACTTATGGAGGTCAAAACTGCGATTCCATCTTGAAGGAGGTACAACAAAATTCAAGTCACTATTTTCCCCAACTTATCGTTTATTGTGCAGTGTTTGCTAACCCTTCAAGTCTTTACTTTTCTTTACTATCTCCTGATCCACTCAATTTCCAGGTAAGAAGAAAATTTTGGAGATATTGTTAAATTAAGCAGAGGCTAGACATAAAGCAGGATGAGCCAAAAAAGCAAGGTTGGAAAGAAGGATGAGCCATAAACTTTCTTCACTTATGAGTTTTCATTTATAAAACTTTCTTCATTAATGAAACCAGTTTCCTAACCCTTGGACAATTGGAAAATTGGCATTACCCATTCTTTGATAAACCTATTAGAAAATCAAGCCCAGCCTACCAAGGTGATCTTTATAAGAAGCATGGCTGAGAGCCACCTCTCCAACAAAGTTACAGTTACAGGGCTGCAGGTCCCAAGTAAAGCTATGCATATGTCCCTGTGGAGGTCTGAGCACAGAAAGTATCCTGGTGGGGAAAAACTACATTGCAAGTACTAGGAAAAAAAGGTAATAGGCCTTTTCTTTCTATACCTCACAAGGTTTTCTGTCTTCTGAGGAAGGGAAATGACACCCAGGTCCAGGTAGCCTTCAAGACATTGCTAATAATGGAGAAAAGAGGTTGGGAATAAAAAACTTAGAAGGAGTTAATGGCAGCTTGAAGTTATTGAACACTTACTATGTGAGAGGCATTAAGGTCAATGCTTTATATGCATTCCCACATTACATCCCCCCAAACTTCTCCTAGATATTATCTAGTAAGTTAGTGTGGTGGCTAAGAGATCAGGCTCCAGGGCAGGATTCTTAACCTCAGCACAACTGACATTTGGGGCTACAAAATTCTTGATTGTGTAGCCCATCTTGTACATTGTCTGATGTTAGAAAGCATCCCTGTCCTCAACACTGTAAATATCAGTAGCATCCAATCCAAACCCAGCTGTGACAACCCACAATGTCCCCAGAAAATTCCAAATGTCCCCTAGGAACAAAATTACCCTGGTAGAGAATCATTTCTCTCGAGTGTCAGAAAAAAAATACAGAGATTCTAGCTTAAATACTTACTACCAATGTGCCCATTAACCAGTTCCCTCATTGGCAAATGTACCAATCACATTGTATTTTTTAAACTTTAACAGGAACAATTCTTGTCTCATACTTAGTGCAGCCCATAGGAAGTTTCAATAAATGTTAGATATTTTGATTACTTTTTTTGAAAGCAGATTAAGAAACTGAAGCTCAGAGAAATTAAATAATTTGCCACTCTCAGCTGAGCTATATCGCTTAGCTGGGTTCCAAAGACATACCATCTGCCCTTGCATGGGACTAGCTACCCGGTGTCTTAGTGGGGCAAAAAGCCCTGGAGCTTGGCGACTTCTCCCTGACAGCAGTAGGGACAACAGTGACCTGAGCTGCTCAACTGATGTCCACAGCAGTTTCCTGGCATTTGACATTGTTTGCCTGCAATCACAAGTGGTCGCTATCAAGGATTATTATTTGTGTATCCATGAGTCACAATATGCCAGATTCATAAGAGCCAGATGTCACAGCTGACCCAGATGAGGCACTCAGACAGATCCCACGCGTTTTGTGTGTCAGGCTCTATCCATTCATAAAACAGCTCCTTCCCAAAATATGTCTTGAGAAAAAATTCTAAAGTTGGTTGTGCAATTCTGAGTCTACTTGAATGGATTTTCAAACTCTCCACCACCTCCACCCAGCCTCTTATAATTTTAATTCTGGGTTAATTCTTCCATGGTTCAAAGCTGTTAAAGGAGGTATGGTATCTATCATTCGACCCCTGAAAAGGAAACAGGAATTGACAGACATAAGAAGGCTGAGTTTAGGATAATAACATTATTTTTGCTCTCCTAAATGTTAAAGCTACAGAAAAAATTTGTGGTCAGAATAAGGCAGTTGTGTCACTAAGCTCCACCCCGATTTTTTTCTTTTCTTTCTTTTTTTTTTAACTTTAGAAAGAGCCATTTTCTCAGGAGTACAGCTGAAAAACCCAAAAAAATACATAGATACACACTAGTCTCAGGAGTTCAAAGTGTCTGGGGGTAAGGATTAGAGAGGTTCAAGTAGTCTCCCTTGTTAAAATTACAGCTGCGCTGAAGGTGGTACAGCATATCTGCTCAACAAACTTGTCCAGTTCTCAGGAATGAGAAAATGCAGCTGTGCTGGATCAGAGAGAATGTGGAGGATCAGGCTTCACTCTTCCCTTCACCACTCTGTCTGGAAAGAAAGGTGAGAGAGATGCCCCAGAACACCAGAGATCATCTAGGCAGCATGGTCAAAAGGCAGGCATCTGTCATTCTGCAAGTATTCAAAAGACAGGTAAGTATAGCAATCAATCAATCAAACAAATAAGCACAAAAAATAAGCCTGGGGTTTAGCATTTTTCATTTTTCAAATTTTCACTTTTTGTTTTCCTCCAGGGATTGAAATTTAATCTCCTTTTTAGCAAACTTGAGCTAGCTTCCTCCCTTCTCTGGCTTTTGCTCCCCAGAGTACTCTCAGTGCCTATCCCACAGATAACTCAGATGATTAGGAAGCCTGTGTATTGTCACCCAAGCCTGTTGTCACCAGAAAAACACATTTAGGTGTAGGTGCTTCTCAACCTCCCCCAACAAACCCCCAATCATGTTAACCCTGATAATCTTCAGGTTCAGCACTTGCCAGGTATTTTGCAAAATGTGCCCAACCCTGGGATGTCTGTGCATGTGAGTGTGTGTCCAATTTGCCTTTAAGGTTCCACATTTAGATGGGGCCCACTCATGCAGAAATCAGAGTGACATAGCCTGTTCTAATGAGCTTTGGCTGGGGGCTCATCTTGCCCTTCTTCCTAGGCTGACCTCCCTGACACCTATCCCTTCCCCAGGAGGCACTTTTGGTGAGACAATACAAACACCATTCACCAGCTGCACCCCACCCCATAGCTAAATGACCTACACTACTGGCTAGCACAGTCATTTTTTAGTTTAACTCACATCCGGTTAGGCACAAAGATACTTTTTAAGGCTACTTTGTAGGGGGGGGGGTGGGGGAGGTGGGGGGGTGGGGGGGTAAGAACACATCAGGGGGTCACTCCAAATTCATTTCAAATCAGAGTCTAGCAAGCCAACTCTGCAGAGAGAGCCAGAAGAGGAAATGACTCACTCTCCAGGCCCATTGCTCTTTCACAATTTCGTAAAATCTCTCTCCCAGCACAGAGAACCAGAGGCTATTGCAGAGGTTCAGCTGCTACCTAAAATCAAGTCCTGTCTTCAACAACACCACCTTCCAGAGGAAGGCCATGCTATAATGATTTGTGCCTATGCACTGAGCTATTCTTGGATTGTATAAAGAGTTGACAGAAATATTTGTCACTCTCTTACTTTTCAGTAATAACAGTTCAAATATCTTTTGTTGAAATAAGATAGATTTAGTAAAATTTTAGTAAATAAGAATTACAATTTTC
Organism: Noctilio leporinus; assembly: GCA_004026585.1. Classification (NCBI taxonomy): domain Eukaryota; kingdom Metazoa; phylum Chordata; class Mammalia; order Chiroptera; family Noctilionidae; genus Noctilio; species Noctilio leporinus. Next base: position 53,507 of record PVIW01004001.1, on the reverse strand, counting down.
CTCCAAATTATAATGCTTCAACTCTACTATTTTCAAGTTAACTGGTACATTAAGTTGGAATGTATAAAATTGACACATTATCCCTCATTGGCCAAAATTTAATTTTATTCACTAACTTATCTATTCAACAATCCATCCATTCATTCAAAACTGTGAAGGAACCCAATCTGCCAGACACACTGAAACTTAGGCGAGAGATGTGAATAAGGCACAGTTTCTATCACTGATGGGCTGGCCAGGTGGTAGAAGAGAGACTGGCCAGTAAACGATTATGGGGCACTGTTATCTAGGTCTTAGGAAGCATGGTGCAGTGACTTAATATGGGTAGTCAGTGCTACCTGCAGGCATCAGGAAGGCTTCTGAAGCTAGATGAGCAGGTATTTTTGAGTATATTGGTGAGTTAAAGGCACAAGAAGGAATGGGATCTATTTGAAATGTTTCATGCCTCTGTCTTTACTTGGAGAATTTTCTGCCTAGAATCCCCTAGCACAGGGGCACCTACTCTATGCCCACTGAGGATTGTTTAAGTAATTGATAATGAGCAGTTAATAGAAAGAAGGAGATGAAAAGGCAATAAACCAAAGAAAGTGGAGGCAACTGCAGACAAGGACCAGTGAATATATGGCATGTGAATGACTGCCTCTGGATTACTTGTTCACTGAGGACACCAGAAAGGACCACAGAGATCTTTCAAGTTGAGTTTAGATGGCAAAGAGCTTAGAGCTCTTCACAATAGAATGCTTGACTGGCATATCATGTAGAACCCATTTTCCATTAGCATTTGCAGACTATTCTTATGAGGAACTTGGCAATGAAGAGAAAAATAAATGAATAAATACAAAGTATTAGTGAGTAGGACATTTCCTCTATAAAGAGACTTTAAATGTACTTGGAATAAAGATATGTGATACAATCTGCATGTTGGTCATGCATGCATTACATGGTGACAATGCTAAGAAAAACTGAATGTCCTTGAGTGGCCATAACTTTTTAAAATGTGGTGTTTATTTCTACATTTAGCAGTCTTGGTTGTCTATGATCTGCTGGACTCTCTGAGGGTATTTTGAAGTTTATGGAATCATGAAAATTAACGTCTATGGGAATGCCGAGGAAGAGTGATAACCTTCCAAAGTGAAAATTTAAGAAAGCTCTAGAGGACATTGAAACAAGCTAGACTTCAAAACATGAAAAATATTTATAAATGAAAGAATTAAAATAGAAATTGCATTTTAAGAAGATAAAAGCAACCTGAAATTAAAAATCCTAGAAATAAAAATTTGGGGGTGGGAGAAATTATATTAAAAAAACTTTAATGCATCTATAAGGTGCACTATGCTAATCTCATCTGGTCATTAAATAAATGAATCCTATCTTAATCACATGTGGTGATAGTCAGTAGAAGGGTCAAACAGACACCATGTTTATTTTCATACTTTGGAGCCCTAAGAAAAATAGGAAACAGAGGTTGTGAGATCATGCCTGATAAGAGTTCTTTCATTATAGCTATTTGGTACAGGGAGATAATTCCAAACTACTGACTCAACATGGGGCTGTTCTTCCATCTCAGGACAGGAAGGGTATATAACCAGATTTCTTAATCTCAGTGGATTGCTGTAAATAGTAGATAAAATGCCTAAGAATCTAGCCCAAAGCCAGGAGTACAGAATGAACTCAGCAAACAGGAATTATGGATTTTGGATAGAAAAGAAATATTTCCAACCTTGCCAATGTATAGGGATAAATTAATTGTTGGTTCCACCCCCAGAGTATCTGATTCTGTACACTTGGAGAGGGCCTAAGTATTGGCATCCTCAAGTGATTCTGCTGATCCAAGGACAACTCTGTGAGGATCCCCTCATGAGGCCACTGCTTTTCTCTGCTATTTCATTTGGTGTACTCACTATGAGACTTTATTTCTTCCCACCAGGGACACTTCAGTTACTGTGGATTCAGAGAGAGGATGTTAAATTCATCCTAAGAAAAACTTTAAACAACCCATTAATTTGCTTTCTATTACTTATAAGAAAAATTTAATAGCAGAAATTATTTCAGGCACTTTTAGCTATGAAAGGGGAAAAGATTTAGAGGAAGAATTTATCATTCTTTTGAAATCATGCCTTTCTTATTGTTGAATTGATTTTGGAAATCTGAGGCTTTCTTGGCTAGTAAATGTACTAAATATTCCTATATAGCTAAAAGTTCATTGCCTTCACTTGGCCCAGGAATACCACAGAATTCAAGTTTCTATTTATCCGTTCTTTCTCCTTCCTCCCCTCAACATTATTTACTTCATTACCTGAAAGAGTGCTACACCCCAGGACAACTTTAACCAATCTTTCTACCATAGACAAAGCATCATTTAATATGACATCCAACCATGCATACACAAATTGTCACTGGGGATAGGTCAAGTGCATTCCTCAAATTTTGATGTTACCACTTGAATGTCTAAATGTTAAGGTTCAAGGACAGAAAGTGTCCCAAATCTGCCACTCAAGGATCCTGAGATTGCTGAGAGAAGCTTTAGAAAAGAAGCTAAAATTTTTTGGGAAACCACTAGTGTTCCAATAAAAGCCATAGAATAGTGAGAACTTCTGAGAGGAATTGGGAAATACAGCCACAAAAGAAATGGCAGTTTGTTGGCCATACATGTAAATAACTTCCTGCCCACCTCCCAACCCTCATTCCCAGTAGAAAATAAGCAAATCTGTGTGGAAGAAATTCTGCCTCCCTGCTAGCACAGGTCAAGAGCCAAATCAATTAGAAGAGCCCTGGGAAAGCACCAGAATCACATCTTCAAAATATCACTGGCCTGAGAGCTAGAGTGAATGGTGGACTAACCCATTCTCTGCTGTAGGACAACAGGAAGGGATTTTTCGCAAGGCACACATGTTGCTTTACAAGAGACCTTCTATGTAAACTTCATTACCTCTACTATCCAAACAGCCTTCACTGATGTACGCTCATAAATTTGTCAAAATTTATGACAGAGATCATAACCAGGACAGGAATTGGGAGGGCCTGTAATAGAGTTTTTGCATATTTTGTCAGTTGCAAAAGCCCTACAATGAGGGAAATTCTTACTGTAATAGCCCCTCACCTTAACTTTCTCTTCCTAGCTAAAAGAACTCCCTCCTTTTTTGTCTTAGGGATTTGAACATGGCTCACCATCACTTCACACACTGGATTATAATCCTTTCTTTGTATATATATATATATATATATATATATATATATATATATGTTCTTTTTTTTTTTTGACAGAATGCCTAGTCAACTTTTTGTTTGCAGTAAACAAATAATAGGTAGAGGGAGTTAACATTTACTGAGTACCTTCTATGTACTAAACTTTGAGCAAAGTACTTCACAAATAATTATATCTCATTTACTCCTTAACCTTGTGAGTAAATGTATGCCCTACATTAACAGATGAGGAAACAGAGGCTTAACCAAGGTGGAGCCACCAGCTTAACATTAATGATGTAACAGGATCCATTACATGAGACAGAAAAAAGCCAGTGTTTCCACCAAAAGGCCATTTTGTTGTTCTTTTTATCTTTTAAGTTGTGATAAAATATACATAACTTAATCCACCACCTTAATCATTTTTTCTTTTTTCCATCTTAACCATTTTTAAGTGTATAGTTCATTAGTGTTAAGTATATTCACATTGTTGGGCAACTAATTTCCAGAACATTTTCATCTTGCAAAACTGAAACTTTATACCTATTAAATAATAACCCTCTATTCTTTTTCCCCTCCCCAAGACTCTTGCAATCACCATTCTACTTTCTGTCTCTATGATTTTTACTGTAAATGAAATCTTACAATAATTGTCTTTTTGAAACTGGCTTACTTCACTTAGTATTATATCCTCAAGATTCATTCATATTGCTGCATGTATTAGGATATTTGTCTTTTTAAGGCTGAATAATATCCCATTGTATTCATATACATATATCACATTTTATTGAACCATTCATCTATTAATGAACTCTTAGGTTTCTTCCTTTCTTTTGGCTAATGTGAATAATGCCAATATGAACATGGGTATGCAAATATTTCCTTCACAATCTGCTCTAAATTTTATGGAGGTATATTCAAAAGTAAAATTGCTCAATCATATAATAATTCTCCTTTTAATTTTTTAAGGAACCACAATACTGTGTTCCATAGAGGCTGCACCATTTTACATTCTCACTAAGACTGCACAAAAATTCTGATTTCTCACATTTTTGCTGACACTTCTACATTCTCTTTTTGTGATAGTTGCCATCCTAATGGGTGTGACGTATTATTTGGTTTTGATTTACATTTCTCTAATCATTAGTGGTGGCAAGCATCTTTCATATGCTGTTGTATAGCTTATTGAAGAAATGTTTATTCAAATCCATTGCCCATTTTTAAAGGTTATTATTTTGCTGTAGGAGTTCCCTATATATTCTAGATATTAATCCCTTAGTAGTATGTAATTTATAAGTATTTCCTCTCATTCTGTCACATGCCTTTTCACATTGATGTGTCCTTTGATGCACAAAAGTTTCCAATTTTGATATAGTAAAATTTGTCTATACAGTTTTTGTTATTTGTATTTTTAGTGTCATACCCAAGACATCATCATCAAATCTGATATCATGATGATTTTACCTATATTTTTTCCTAAGAGTTTTATAGCTTTATATCTTATGATTAGATATGATACATTTTCAGTTAATTTTTATATATGATGTAAGGTGAGGATCAATCTTTACCCTTTTCCATGTGCCTATATAGTTTTTCCAATACTATTTGCTGAAAAAAACCCAAATGAACAACAACAACAACAACAACAAAAACACCTTATTTTCTACTGTATTGCATTGGAACCCTTGTAGAAAATTGTTTGATCAAATATGCAATGATTTATTTCTGGGCTCTCTATTCTATTTCATTGGTCTAGCTGTCTGTCTTTAGGTCAATACCACACTATTTTGATCATTGTTGTTTTATAAGTTTTAAAATAATTAAGTGAAACCTTTTGTTTGGGGATGTTTTATTTATTTATTTATTTATTTATTTATTTATTTATTTTTGTCTAGATTGCTTTTCTAGCCCTGACTGGTGCCATCCTTCAAACCAAAGTGTTGCTGATTCGATTCCCAGTCAGGGCGCCTGCCTGGATTGGGAGTGCAAGAGAGGCAACCACACGTTGTATCTCTCCCTGTCTTAAAAAAAAAAAATAGAAGAAGATTGCTTTGACCATCAAAAGACCCATTGATTATCTATGCATTTATAATTTAAAAATTGTTTTTTAAGATTTTATTTATTACTTTTAGAAAGAGGGAAAGGGAGAGAGGCAGAGGGGAAAAGAGACATTAGTGCATGGTTGCTTTTTATATGCCTCCCAGTAGGGACCTGGCTGGAAACCTGGCTTGCAACCTGGTTATGTGCCCTGGCTGGGGAATTGAACCAGTGACTTTTTGGTTCGAAGGCCAGCGCCTTATCCACTGTGCTACCAGCCAGGGCCAAAACCTATTTAAAAGAGAGTAATTAAAATTAAAGGCTGATTCTTAAAGTCCAGAAATGCAATGAAACTTTAAAACATACCAACAATTTGGCTTAAGTAGGAACAATGAGTATAAATACCACAACAGTCCTTTAGTTTGAGAAAATCAGTTTTAAAAGGACTTGAAAATGTCTCTTTCTTCACAAGTTGTTAACTAATTTTAAATTAGCCTTTTAGCCTTTTATTGTCCCCTGTCTTTTCCATACCCTGCTAGCTACTCAAGGTCCTGGCCAGGATGATCTGCTCAAGATGAAAAGTTGTGCTACATTTTCTCTACTTCAAAGTTGGGAGTCCAAGAACAGCTGGGCCGAGAAGATCAGTAGTAAACACCATGAAAGTCATGAAAGCCCCATAGGGGATTGGAGTCATTCAGAATAAAGAGTTTCCTTTACCAGTTTTCAATCTAATGGCAAAGCGTCAGTCAGGGCCTGGCAGAACACCATCACTAGATATTGTACCTCTTTTAATCCAAGGCACTGTAACTGTATATGTGCCAGGAATATGGAAACTTTTTTTCCTTCCTTAAAAAGAAAATAAAATCAACAAAAAATGTTAGGAAAGACTATATTGTTAGCACTTTGAAGAGAGAGGAAAGAGGTCCATTGGAGCATGGATACTAGCTATAATGCCAGCACCAAGGAAACACAAGCAAAAATGTCCAAGAATATGAGTGATGGGAATAAAAAACACCCACTTGGTGACCACAGAGATTTTGTCAGAGCCACATCACTTACCTAAGGATTGTTGTAAGGCCCCGGGCAGGCTTCCCAAAGTAGTCTGAGGCAAGCAACGGAAGCAAGGAAGGGAGTCCTCTTTCCCATTGCTCCTCTTCATAACTTGCCCTACTCTCTGGATCACTTTTCTCAAATATTCCTGATCAATACTCATTCCAATAAAGCCTTGGGTTCTAAATTAATCCTCTCTATCCAAACCCTAACAAACCCTATATATGTGTGCAAACACATATACCAAACCTACAGACACACATAGATATACACACACATAGGTCTCTCCTCTTAGTGTCTTGAGCCTGGTGTTACAAATGCCAGCTTTCTAGTACTTGGTATTCCTCATACAAGTGATACTGTGAGATTGTCTTTCCATGTCAAATACTTGTTGGAGAGGTGAGCTCATGAGAACCTCACTTCAATAGAACAGAGAATCATAAATCATACAAGACTTTGAATTAGGAACCTTGATGAAGAAAGTTGCCAAAGGAGAACTTAGTGAAATGATGGAGATAAAATTAAATAAAACATATGTAAAAATAAATCAACAATTATTATTTAAAGAGCACTTTCTATTCACCAGGCACTACTTTGCATGTGTCACATATACTATCTCAATTAATTCTGGTAACTGCATATGTAGTTTGCTGATGATAAAACTAAAGAGAAGAAAGAAGCGATCCCATATACTCTCTTTTATGCTTTTATAGAAACTATGAGATTGGGTCTGGGAACCAGGAATCTGGCCTCCTTTGATTAATCTGTTCTTCTATAAATAGATCCAGCTTTGGGGCAGCCTGTCTGGGTTTGTAAGGCACAGTCAACAGCCCAGTCTTCCCTACTATTGGGAGAGGTGATTCATCTCCCATCCCTTGCTGATACCTGTATTGGTCACAGAAGAGCTGGGCATATTACTAGTGAGTAATATATGACACTTGTTCTGTTCAGAGCAGCATCATATGCAATGTAAAAATAGGCCCGTGGAATATACCCTGAACAGTCAGAGATGAAATGCCTCATCTAGGCTTTTAGCCAAGTGCCTTTTTTGAGGGTTAACTTCACAGGGCCTCAGTTTACTGCTTATAGAATGGTGGGAATGAGGAAAGAACAATAGAAAAGCCAGCACAGAAAAGGCATCAGCAGGAATTCTCAAGAGAGTTTCCACCTAATCCTCCAGCAACACTTTGTTTACAAGCAGGACCAACAGAAGTGGGGGAGGAAGTGAAGAGGGTCTCTTTTCTTCCAACTGCTCTAGGAACATGCTTGTATTCTAATGACCTGGGCTGTATACTTTTCAAGGTCTTCTCACAACTTACTCCCACCCCCAATTCAGGCTTTCTCAAGGAGAAAAATATAAGAAGGATAAGAAAACTATTCTCCCCCTTTACAGGATGTGTATGTGTTACATTATTTTCCTCTCCTGTGTTATGAGTTGCTGGTATTCCGTAACAGCAACTGCACTTTTATATGGATTAAGAATCAAGCATTGAAACACAACAACTACAACAACAACAACAAATTTTTTACTGCAGTTTTCAGTATCTGACCTACTAAGAACGAGGAGCTTCAGAGAAATTAAATCAATTACTTAAGAAATTTCCTTTTTTTTTTTTCAGTTTTTCTTAAGAAAAGTTGCAATGAGATTTCAATTTACCTTTCAAGAAAAGGGGAAATAGAGAGAAGTAAAAGAAAAAATGCATATATAGCAGTAAACTGATAACTAATGCTTTTAAACAGTACATGTTGGGTGGAGGAGTTGCCTGGAGATTTTCCAAGGACAAAGTTGACTCTCAAAAACTTCAACGGATTGCAGTTGAAATAGCAGTTTTAATTAGTGAACTTCCAGAGGTTATTTAAGAAATTTGCATACTTGTCAGTAAACTCAAGTTTTGAAACTCATCACTTTGAAACAAAAATGTCTGAGGATATGGATATTACCATCTTGTTTCTAGCATCTTATTGAGTAGTTTGTACTGTACCATTTTTTAAAAGCTTCATTTTAATTTAATGCAATTCACTTCCTGCTTGCTGAATTCCTAAATGAGCCTGTTTTGTGAATGGCTGGTATAAGAATTCAGAGATTCAGCATGCACCCAGGAACTTATAATGTAGAGGGGAAGAGAGCATGCAAACAAGATCTATGGGAGTGTCTGTGTAGAAAAAAAGGATTCTGCTTTAGAGCAGACTGGGGAAGAATGATGAAAATAAACCCCTTGGTCAGCAAGGTGAATAAGGAAATGTAAAGTAAAGAGGCTTAATTTGTGTTCCAAATCTACATACTTTATCTTAGTTCATCATTACACATGCAGTGTTTCAAAATTAGTCTTCTGGTTTACAAATGAGGAAACTGAACCAAGGAGAGACAGTGTTATGTGTGCAGTTAAAAACAGTAAACCATGGTTTGGTCCGGCACTTAATTCAGTCTGTGAATTACACTCAAGGTGTACTTTTGATTGAAGCAGATGAGCTTTGGTCAGGGTCACCTAGTGATGAGTTTGGTTCTTAGATATCTAATTTGACATACTAGAATATTATTTATGTGTGAAATGTCAACACAAATAAGTGAGTTACTGTGGAGGTCAATATGTGATACTCCTACAAAAATACTAAATAGTTAGCACATGTTAAATTATATCAAATACAAGTATTTCCTGCAGATGAAAAATGGGAATGTGCATGCTAGGAAAAAGTTGGGTTGGTCATTTTTTTACACATTTTCTATAAAATGGACTTTAGTTATGGTTTTTTACTTAGTCCAGTCTATGCTGATAGTTTTATATACATGGGCTTTTTATATGTTCTCAATATTACTTGTTACATCCACTTTATAAATAAGAAAACTGGAGATTAAGTAACTTGTTGAAAGTTACCAAATAATTTGTGTAAGAACCAGATTTTGATCCCAGATCTGTCCTATAATAGAACACTCCCAACTATTATATTCTCCTCACATAGAAATTTTTCTAACATAAATTTTAACAAAATATTTTATATATACAAATATTTTCTAGAAATAAACCCTAATTTGATTATTTTCTTGATGAGGCAGATATATTAGCTATTCAGTCATCACTTATTCATTCATTCACATTCATTCATTCATTCATTCATTTCACAGGTATTACTTTTTGAGCATCAATAATGAGCCCAGCTCCAAGCAAGTTAGCAAGTATTCCATAACTAAAGAAAACCTAAATCATTCTTGAAAGAGCTTCCAACCTGGAGGAAATAGACACCCAAAAGAAAGCTCTTGAGGTGCAGAGGCAAGATCACTGTCCATATCATGGCCTGTCAGTTATCCTATGTGGCAAAGAGGTAGTGGGTCCAGTCAGCCAGTGCAGAGAGGGTTTGGAGGGGGAAGCTGGAGACACCAAGCAGGAGCAAGTCATGCCATTTGAGTTGTCCGCTCCATTGCTGAGGCTGGAGATCATTAACTGATGCCTTTCATTGCCTTCAGACAAAGGGCCAGATAAATAATGTTCATCTTCCATTAGCAGAATAACTCTCCTTAAGGCCACTTTGTCTTCTCAGAAAGCCAGAAGAAGGGCAGGCAGAGGAAAAAAGAAAGAAGCAAAGAAAGATGGATAGACATGTGGAGGAATGTGGCTACTGCTTTAAATGCATGAGTGTTTAAGCTCCATACACGGTAGCCAAGAGCTAATGGTGAGTAAATGAAAAGGTCAGCATGTCCAGGGACCCAATTACCCTCAGCCTAGTATAAGGAAGACCTGATAAATCCTCATTAGGTCAGCAATAGGTGGGACCATAGGCTAGCAGCCTTGGCTGCTCTAGTTCCACCTCAGTTGCGTTCCTAGTCCAAACACCTTGATTTCTCCAGGCTCAGGCTTAACCTTAAACATTTGCTACTTTGACTCAAAAAAAAAAAAAAAAAAAAAGATAGACTGTGACCCAGAAGTAATGAACTCTTCTCTTTAAATCTGCCTTTTCTATAAAATTCTTATAAAATAAGAATTATCTTGACTGCACAGGTATCACATAAATATGACACACTACACACTATTTTCCTTGCATATGCTAACTACATATATAGTTGTCTCTTGAATTTAAATGGTCTGATTCTGAATAAGAACATGAACCATGTCAACATAGCCTAATGAAAATGCTTCAAACATGATGAGTATTAAACTAAATTGCTTATGCCTCTTGTATTCTATTGGTTTAGCAACCTATTATAATAAATATATCATTGATAAGCTAAGCTGACAATTTGATACTAACATTCTGTTGCTGGAAGGTGCAAGGATAGTATTGACAGGTTAAATCTTCTGTGGAGATGAAAACTGTCTTTTTATAACTTCATCCTTATGTTTTAATATCATGGTCCCTCCCTCATCTCAGGTTTCATTCCCCATATTTCTTTTCTACTTACCTGCTTCCCAGGACCAATTCTAGTTCTGTCTTTTCTCAAAGCCATAGTCTCAGGTGGGGACCAGCTCATTCACACAGATCCACCTTAAGCCTATCATAGGTTAAATTTCTTCAAGTCTGATCCAGAAACCGCCTGCAGCTGACACATGTGAGTACTTGTTAATTATTCAAATTCCTGGCATCACCAACTGAATCACAATTACTAGTAGTGGGAAACCAAAATAAAGTTTTTAAGTACATTTCCCTGTTAATTCCTGGAGCATACACATACACATACACACACATCACTAAGGTGAGGTGTTTGGCTTTCCAGGATTGTAAAAATTTGTAAACCATAAAGACTTGGAGATTTCAGAACAGCACTCTGAGAGTTGTCTTAGGGGGTAGATGTATAAACATGTTGGGGTAATATAGTTTCTGCTACTGTTTATGTGAACTTCTCAGATCCAGTTTTCCACAAAACACCCACACAGAAATGAAGAAGTTCAAATGGTGATACCACATGATACAAAGGCCAAAAAAGAGAGCTCATTTGGTGAAAGGGTAGAAATTAGAAGGGATACTTGAAGGGAGATACAATAGAAATGATGCAGTGGGGTGAAGTTTATACTTGTCGATCTGATTTACTGCAACTTCTGAACATGTATTAATCAGATGTCCCTGCAGTAGCAGGACTAATGATGCCTGAGCCACCTGCAAGTGGTATATTGAATGACCAGATGTTTAGGCCCTGCTAGTTTCCTGTGTCCCAAATACAATAGGCCAAATAAGATAGGAACGCAAATCTGGATCTTCCTCTAGCCCCAGACTCAAAAACACTCACTTCAGGAGCCTAGAGATGATGCCCTATGTCATTTAGAAATTGGATTTTTCATGGAACACAAAGAAATATTCCATGGCTTAGCAGTTTATTTTCCTCATTCAATGATATATATGAAGGTATATGCCACCACATTTTAAAAATCAAAGGCCCTTTTCATCTCTCTGATCTATCTCCCTTAGAATATATCCTCATTCTTATGGTACCTCCTCTTCCCTTTGCATCCCAGGCAAAATTAAGAAAAGGGAAGCAATAAGGAGGAAAAGTGTCATTTCCATCAGGAAAATCATACTTTTCCTATGTCCCTGGAAATCCTTTTCTTCTCACTAGTGAGAACTATCTGAAATGGCACCTCCAATTGCAAAGAAATATCATAAATGGAATTTTTACTTTTAAAATCTGTAAAACTATCTCCTTGAACAAAATTCAGATGCTATTACTAAAGAAAAGATGTCAGGATGCTGACTAGGTAAGCAGTGCATGCCCATGTTTATCTGGAGAAGTTAATTCTGTTGTTATGTGTATTTGCTTATCCTTACAATTGTAGCATGAGCAGTAGTGATATTAAGATCCTTCATCCTTCACATAGTCCCCCATCTTTCTACACGTGCTTCAAGCTTCTTGAGTCTAAGTTTTGGTTCATTCATTCATTTGTTGAGACCATACTCAGTGTCAGGTATAAGCCATGCCCTATGGGCACAGTAGAGTAAGGTTGGCACGTCTAACCTCATTGGCTTTACATTCCAGCTGAGGGAGAGAGACACATGGACAGGTGAGTACAACACAAAGAGAGGAGTGCCACGAAAAGGAAAATAAATGGTGCAATGTGGATGCACAATATGGCTGCAAATCCAACCAAGTGTGGGGTCAGGGAGGCTCCTCAGAAAGTAGCAAAGGAAAAGGGTCATGGAGACAAGTCAGAGGGACTCATCTAGGAAAAATTAACCAGCACCTTTGAATGAAATTGGGGGAAACTATTGGCCTTCTGAAAAATTTAAAGCTCAGAATGTCTGAAATATAGACTGTGAAGAAAAGGATAAGCAAGCAAGAGAAAGGTAGGCAAGGGTCAGATCATGATGACTTTGTTGTGACAGTATAGGGATCCAATGTAAGACCTGGAGCAGAAATCACAGGTAGTTAGAGGAGATCACATTGAAACTTCTCTCGATGTCTTGTAAGAACTATTTTCACTGCCTTTGATCTATCAGTTCAGAAAACTTAATTCTAAGTGGTTGTCCTCTTATTTGGTATAGCAACTGGGTAGAGAACAGATAATTCTATTTTTTAAGTCCTTTATGGTAGCTACTGTATATACACAATTTCTAAAATGCGTACATGAGAATGACCAGACCATGATACTAGTGATATGCTCACTGCCTATGAGATCTAAAGGCATGTCATTGAGCTATCAAGTTGACATAAACTGTTAGTATAGAACATATTTCATGAAATGTCAGCATACACTTAGAATTTATAATATGCAATTTGGTCAAGGATATAAATTGGGGTGGTATTGAAAATCATCAGAAAATGTGGGAAAATTAAAGCAGAGGATCATCTAGAAATCCACTTTTATGAATTTCTCAGCAACAGAAGATGACAGAAGATGACAGATGACAGAGGGTGACAGAAGAGATGGGAAGAGATAGTAAAGAATTCAGAGAAACAAAGATATGTATTGGTCACTTCCAATTATGTAACTATTATCTTCACACATATTTCTCAGCCTTTATTTTACCACTGCTCCAGTAAATGAGTAAGCCAAAGTACAGAAAGTCTAAATGAACTCCTAAAGAACAAAATCCCACACTTACCTCTTTACCAGCCCACTTTCTAATGCGAAGTCTTTACAATGTAAAGCAGGTGTTATATATTCTTTAGGAAAGAGAAATGAGCAGAAGCAGAAGATCTAGAATTAATATGAAGATATTAATAATGGGAAAATAATTCACACATAACTTTTGTCCACATAAAACCTGCATGCAAACATTTATAGCAGCTATACTCACAATTGCCAAAAACTGCTTGTAATTAAGATGTCCCTCATTAGTTATGAAGGAAATTAAATGCCTACTACTAAATAAAAGAAGACAATCTGAAAGATTACATTGTATATGATTCTAACTATATGACATTCTAGAATAGGAAAAACTATAGAGACAGTGAAAAGATGGATGGTAGTTAGAGGTTGAAAAGATGGTTGAATAGGTGGAGTTCAAGGGATTTTTAGGGCAGTGAAACTATTCTGTCTGATGCTGAGTGGTAGATATATGACATTATGGATTTGTCAGGACCAATAGAATCACAACACCAAGAGTGAACCCTAATGCAATCTATGGACTTTACTTAATAATAGACTATAAATACCGGTTCATTAATTGTAACAAACATATCATGCTAATGTATGGGATGCAGAGCAGGGGTCTCAAAAAATAGTAGAGCATAACCCCCCCACAAACATGGATTTGGGGCAGGGGGCATTGGATGGTACAGTGTTTAAGATACTTTGCATAACAATGGCAAGTTGAAAGCTGTACTGCCACCCTGGGCAAAAGTATAGATGACTTTAAGAGCATAGGGTAACTGGTGACATAGCCAGGGGAGGGTGGTACCCACCCTAAATGTCCTGTGTCAGGGTAACTCTTGCCCTGACTAAAGACGGCAGCCAAAAGAAGGTAAAAGATAGAGGGAACTGGCAAAAGTAGCACACCATTGGACGGGCCTAATATGACAATTGTGTAGGAAGTTCCAGGCCAAGCATTTAAAATAAGGGTGGGCTGAAAGAGAAAGGGATTCTGCCATGCTATCTATAGTGAAAGGGGAGCTACTTCTGCTTCTCTGAGAAAGCAGACATGTGGTCCGTAGTGCAGGTATTCTGCCATGTAGCCTGGTGTAGTAAGGAAGCAGCAGCCATGATGTCTGTAGTGGGATTCTGCCATAAGTCTGAAAGAGAGGAGGAAGACATGCAGGAAGAAAGGGTATAAGGAAAGAGCTGATGGAGCTGTGGTACCTGCCTAACCAAACATGGATTCATGGGTGATACTTGGAGCTAAATTGAACTGTAACTGGGAATGCTGAAGCTGCAAACTTCAGCGTATCTGAAGGATGTATGGAGAAGCCACACTCTTGGAACATGTGCCTCCCTGGACAACACTACAATCCAGTGTAACATGGCACATGTTTTTCCAGACTAATACATGGAGACAGGACAATGTACCCCAGATCCTGAAAGAAATAGCTGCAGTGAGAAGATGGCAACTTTGAAACCCATAATGCACATTCCAGAGGGGATAGATACCTGTTTGTGGAGCTGGATTAAGAACAGATAAGGATATGGGAGATTTCTGGGCATGGTTTTGACATACAGCCTGTGGGGGACAAAGGGAAGGGCTGGGTCTCGTGGGAGAACAGGGATCTAAGCAGGAACGCTCTCAGCCCTACCAAGGTTGGAATCCTGTTAATAAAAACCTTTTCCCTTCAACACTAATTGTTGGGTCATGTGTCAAGGTGCCACATAGCTGAGTTCTGGGTTGCTCAGTTACACTAACACAGCATGTTAATAGGAAAAATGAGTAGGAAAGCATATATGGAAGCTATGTAATTTTGGCATACTTTTCCTGAAGATCTCAAACTGCTCAAACTGCTATGAAAAAATAAAGTTTATTTTTAAAGTCTCTGGGATAAATTTTCCTTTGGAGGAAAATCCAGGAGTTTCAGATGCTCTCAGTGGACCTGATAGAAGGAGGGGTTTCATAGGGTGGAGGGGAATGTTTCATGGAGACCCATCTATTCAGTTATTTATGTGACACTGGCCACACAGGTTGAGGAGTGTGGCCTATCACTGTTTATTCAAGAGGTTCCATAAATTACGTGCAAAATCTGGAGGCAGGCTCTCCTCTCTGCTCTGGGAATGATCTGACTAATACATGACTGGAAATTTTCAAGGAGACGTGATTCTGTAGAGCTGAGTCCCCACAGTCTGTGCAAACAAGTAGCACTGGCCTCATTGACGATAACATTCAGAGAGAGGTGACTCATGCTCACGTCAGTGTTCAGATGATTGGAGTTTTCAGGTTATAACATGGTATGCAGACGGGTTGGATGAGAAGTCCTCATGAGAGCTCCCATAATACTGAGGACTCTAGGGGAGGAAGGTAAGGCTGACTGATTTGGACTGCAAACATTCAGAAATGCTAAAACTTTGATCTGTTGTCTAAAAGACATGCCAAAAATGTGTTTGTGATACCACTTTAACCTCTAAATATAGCTCTTTCCCGGAGACATATTCAAAAGAATACTAGCTAACACACTAAAGGCTGAGCATTTAGTACTTCAATAAATCCACAAGGGAAGCATGACTGCTAGCCCAGTCTTACAGGTGAGAGATCTGAGCCTCCAGAGGTGAAGGGAAGGCAGGCCTTAAGTACTTGGCCAGAACATGCTGGGTTTACCTATTTCAAAGTTGGAGAAGTTAACCATTTCGGTATATTGCTTTCCACATTAGTAACTCAGGGTGGCCAGTGATCCCTTTAGTTCTCTCTGGGAACATTTAGTGGTCAACAGAAACAATAAGTCTCATTGCTTCTATTTTTTGAGGCATTGGTTAGACCTACTTTGCCCTCTTCATTCCATACTAGTTTTCTGGTCTCAATCCTAGAACAAAAACATTTCTTCTTTCTCTTGGCTTTTAGGTCTATTGCCATAACACAGGTTCCCTCTGACCTGAATTTAGGGACAGGGGATTGGGGCCAGAAACCAGAAGCCCAACCTTACTCCCTGGAAGCCTAAGTTAATAGTCATCCTTATTACTCGCCAGGGGCTTCCTGAGTGCCAGGTTCCATATTAAGTATTTTAATCTAATCTCATCTTTATGAAGATCCGAATATCGCCCTCAGTTTATAGATGAGGACAGTGGGACTTGGAGAGTTTAAATAACTTTCATAGAGGCAAAAGGTAAGGTAGCACTGAGATGCCAGCTGTACTGTTTTGGACTTTTCAAGCCCCAGCATGTTGTGATAATGTGGTGACTACTCAGCTTAAGTAGAACAAAGAGGAATTTGGGTTTTTCATATTACAGAGTTTGTGGTCTTTAGATGACGTTTAAAAACCAAATATGTTTCTGTTATGTCTATTTTCTCCTAATGTTTTCCCAATGGGAACTTGAGACTTTTCCACTGAAGATGGCTGGTTTATATTCCTCAGGAGCCAAGTGGAATGCCATGAATGAGAATGTCACTGTGCTGAATGCCTTCAGTTCTCTAACAACCACAAACAGTAGTATGTACAAAATAAATACACAAACTTCCTACATATTTGTTCCTTTCATTCCATGCATGCTTCTTACACCACAGAAGGATATATATATATATATATATATATATATAGTCTGTCCCAAATGTATCAGCCACACAAACTGTTTTAATTATATTGACATTGGCTTAATACTTTCAGGACAAACATATATATGTAGCTATGAAGCTATTAAAAGGGGAGTTCCCCCTCACCTCAATAGAATATAAGCTTCAAACCTTGTCCAAAATATGGTAAGCTTACCATTTTTCTGCTCATGGACACCACAGAGGGCTGAGGAACAGGAACAGACCTTAAGGATAAGGCCTGGACTTCTTTTATTCAGAATTGCTTCATCTTCTAAAAGTAAATGAATGAGTTAACAATCTCTGTCTGGGACCTAGAAATGATATTGATTATTTTAAAACATTTTTAAGGATGAAAAGTCTAAGAATCATATAATCAACATCTGTGAAAGCTTACATGAGGCAAATGTCATTGATATGGATAAAGATTGTATAAGAGATCTCTGGTGTAGATGACAGAGTAGGTAAATGCTATGCCCATCTCCTCTCACAACCACAGCAAAATTACAACTAAACTACAAAACAGCCATAATTGAAAATTGCCTGAAGACTAGCTGAACATAAGTCTTATAACTAAGGATAAACAGAAGAAGCCAAGATGAGACATTAGGGGGTGGGGGCAGAGATGCAGAACAAGTAGGCCCCACACCTATGTGTGGCAGTTAAGAAATGGAAGGGATATCTTAGCTGTCCAGGATTCTAGTGCATGCTAAAAAGACAAGTTCCCATTATTTCTGACTGAAAACCAAAACCAGCAGGGATTGTGGATAAGTGAGTCAGAGGGCTGAAGGAGGCTCAGGCAGATCCTTTTATAGGGTCACTCATGGACTTATTCAATGATGGACTCAGGCACATATGGGAAGGAACCAAATTGTCTGGCTTCTGGTTGACGCTTGGAGAGCCAGCATTCTCTCAAACATAAGTTCCAGTAGATGCCACTGTTCCTTTGCTGAGCCCTCCCCTAATCCAGTACATAAGCAGGAGCCAAGTCTGAATTTCCATCAACCTGGTTAACATACATTGCCCCACCCTGATGATTTCCTGAGATCACAATTGACCTGGCTTGCAGATCCACTCAAGTCATGTCCAGAGGTTTTAACATACAAATAGCTTACCTCAGCTTGCTCTATGGACTTTTGTAAAATCTCTCAAAAATTCAAAAAACACAAACAGGGAAATTTTGGCTTCTGCATGCCCTGTATTTTTTGCTAGGTGGCCCCAAGTCCAGAACTAGGGCACCTGGCTTTAGTTTGCAGCTTAGCCTCTCCCAGGTGCTTCTAAGCCAAGCCTAAGTGACAACCATCCACAGACCACTTTGAACCTTATATCAGGTGTCATTGGGCCAGACACAGGCAGAAGCTGACCTTGACCAGCTCCAGAGCCCCTCCCAAGAGACCCTAGAAATAATACATCTGATGACCTGGTTGAGACCACACCAGAGCACCACTCAAGCACCTCCACAAAGAGAGACTCAAAGGACAGATTTGGCATGTGCAAGAGTCTTGCTAAAGCAAATTCTCCTCTGTGAGGTCAGCTCCTGCATAACAGCTGATTTGCTGTAATCACAGCCATTCCCACAGCCAAACAACCTGTGGGTCAATTCCTGTCACTGACATGCCAACAGCATTGAAGGATCAATTACAACAGAAACACATGCACACACACACACACACACACAAGGGACACAACTGAAAGGAAACACCAGCTCAGGTGACCGAGAAGACTACATCACTGGGACCAATATGTATAGCCATTCTACCAATACTGGGAGACAAAGGAGATCTAGCTAATAGATAGAAACAGACATAAGGAGTCAATGAAAATGAGAAGACAGAGAAACATGTTTCAAATAAAAAAGAAAAAATTCCAGAAAAATAACTTAACAAAATAGACAAAAGCAAGGTACCAGATCAAGAGATTAAAACGCTGGATGCACAAATGCTCAATCAATGAATTTAAGGGAATAGTAGAACTATTTAGGGACAGGGGATTGGGGCCAGAAGAGATAAAAACAAAAACATTAAAACAGAGGCAGTAAACAAAAAAGAACCAGTCAAAAATAAAGAATACTATAATTGAAGAATATATTAGAGGGAATGAATAGTATATTAGATGAAGCAGATTGAATCAGCAGTTTGGAAGATAATCTCATAGAAAACATTCCATCAGAACAGTAAAAATAAAAAATTAAATAATAAGGATGGTTCAAGAGGCTTCTGAGACAACATCAAGCATAACAACATTTGCACTGTAGTGTATGAGTAGAAGAGAGAAGGAAAGGCATTGAAAGCCTATGTGAAGAAATAATGAGGGAAAACTTTCCTAACTTGGTGAAAGAAATAGACAAACAACACACAAAAAAACAGAGTCCCAAAGGAGATAAACTCAATGAGGCCCACACTAGGACACGTTACAGTTAAAAATGGCAGAGGTTTAATGTAAAGAGAAAATTTTAAAAGCAGAAAAATAAAGTTACCTACAAGGGAGTTCCTATAAGACTGGTAGCTGATTTCTCAACAGAAACTTCTCAGACCACAATGGACTGACACAAAATATTCAGAGATGAAAAGCAAGGAACTACTAAGGAACTATAACCAAAATTACTCTTTATAGGAAAGCTGTCATTTAGAATAAATTACTTAAAGATAAAATATTGGTTTTCTTAAAGAAGAAGGAGGAGGAGGAGAAGGAGAAAAAGAATTAGAAGTACAAATTAAAAATGGCAATAGCCCGGGCTGGTGGCTCAGTAGATAGGCACTGGCTTGTCAACCCAAAGGTCGCTGGTTCAATTCCCAAGTCAGGGCACATAACCAGGTTGCAAGCCAGGCTTCCAGCCAGGTCTGTAGCTGGAGGCAGGTGAAAGGCACCCATTCATTGATGTGTCTCTCCCTTTCTTTCTCCTTCCCTGCCCTTCCTTCAAAAAATAATGAATTGAATCTTTTTAAAAAATGACAATAACTAAATGCCTATCAATAATTACTTAATTAAATGCAAATAGATTAGATGCTTCAATCAAAAGACAAAGCTTAGCTTACTGGATAACAAAATAAGACCCACACGTATACTGCCTACTAGAGACCCATTTAAATCAAAAGACACATACAGACTGAAAAAAGAATTTAGAACAGATATTTTATGTGAATAGAAACAAAAAACAAAAGCTGAGGTAGCAATACTTATACTAGACAAAATAAACTGTAAAGCAAAGACTAAAACAAGAGACCAAGAAATACCCAACCATTTCAGTTCTTGGTATTTTTCTGAAGAAACACAAAACATTAATTATAAAAAAGCAAAACAAAGCAGTGTATTCCAGAGTCCGGCAAGATGGCAGAGGAGAGAGTGGAGCTGCACCAATCTCCTCCCAGATCACATCTGGAATTAATTTTTTGGAGAAAAAGTCAGCTGGAATTACCAACAGAACACCAGCTGGAAAGAAGCCCTATAACCATGGACAGAACATAAGAGGACATTTCATCACAACGCAACTACTGGGTCGATTAGCCCCACACAGTGGCATGCAAGCCTAGTGGCTGATCGTGGATTCATCACTTTGCAACTGAGTTAGTCCTTCTCTCTCAGCAGAGTGTGGGCCTGGCGGCTGATTACAAACTCTCTGACTTACAGCTGGGTCAGTCAGTCAGCCCCGCACAGTGGCAACTGAGCCTGGTGGCTAATCGTGGATTCATTGGGTCACAACTGAGTTGGTTTGTCCCACCCACTGGCCTTTGGGCCTGGCAGCTGATCACAGATTCATTAGATTACAATTGTACCTTGCTATCTAGCCCAGCAACTTCTGAGCCTGGTGGCCAAACACAGATTCATTGGATTAAAATTGGATCTTGCTGCCTAGCCCGGTGGCACCTGAGTCTGGCAGCTGGTCACAGATTCATTGATTTACAGCTGAATATGTCCCACCAGGCTGCACCTGAGCTGGTGGCTGATCCATTGGATTACAATTGAACTTCTCCATCTAGCCCAATAGGGCTTGAGTTTGGTAGCTGAATTATTGATTTACAACTGAACTCAGTCTGTCAACCCAAGCTGCATCTGAGCCTGGCTGAGGATCACAGACCAATAGGATTATAATTAAATCAATCATTACAACCTAGCAGTTCCTTAGGCTGGCAGCTGATCACAGAATGACTGGATTACAATGAAATAAAAAAATGGGGAGAAAAAGAAACAGTTCATTACCAACAGGAAAAAAGAAATTCCCAGAACAATTACTAAATGAAACAGAGGCAAGAAAACTATCAGATATGGAATTCAAAATAATGATGATAGAGAAGTTCAATGAGCTCAGCCAGCTCAAAGAAAACTACAAACAACTCCAGAGGAACTATGAAGAACTGTAGGGAATCTACAAGGAACTTACTGAGAACTACATCATCATTAAAAAGGACATAGAAACTGTCAGCAAGAGCCAGGAGAAAATGAAGAATACAATTTCTGAATTGAG
Organism: Noctilio leporinus; assembly: GCA_004026585.1. Taxonomy (NCBI): domain Eukaryota; kingdom Metazoa; phylum Chordata; class Mammalia; order Chiroptera; family Noctilionidae; genus Noctilio; species Noctilio leporinus. The sequence continues at coordinate 32,188 of PVIW01004001.1, read as the reverse complement.
GAATACAGTAGAAGGTATCAACAGCTGGCTAGAAGAAGCAGAGGATTAGATCAGTGAGCTGGAAGACACTGTAGAATAATATTCAAAGACAGTGCAACAGAATGAAAAAAGGCTGAACAAGAATGAAGAAGTTTTAAGAGAGCTGCAAGATAACATGAAACATAATAATATCCTTATTATAGGGATACCAGAAGGAGAAGAGAAACAAGGAATGGAAAACCTGTTCAAAAAAAGTAATGATAAAAAACTTCCCTAACATGATGAGTGAAAACATTTCTCAAATGCAGGAAGCACAGAGGGTTCCAATGAGGGTGAATCCAAACAGACCCACTCCAGACACATTATAATTAAAATGGCAAACTTCAAAGACAAAGAGAATCCTAAAAGCATCGAGAGAAACAGCCAATAACATATAAGGGGACTTCTATAAGGTTAACAAATGATTATTCAACAGAAACAATACAGGGCAGAAGGGAATGACAAAAAATATTCCAAGTTATGGGAAACAAAGGCCAGTAACCAAGAATACTCTACCCAGCAAGGCTCTCATTCAAAATGGAAGGAGAAATAAAGGGTTTTCCAGACAAAAGAAGACTAAAAATATACATCTCTACCAAACCAGCATTGCAAGAAATGCTAAAACATCTGCTTTAAAAAAATGAAGAAATGGAAACACAGAGAGGAACACAGGTTAAAAAAAAAAAAAATGCCAATAAATAAGTATCAATCAATAATAACCTTAAATGTAAATGGATTAAATGTGCCAATCAAAAGGCATAGGGTAGCTGAATGAATAAGAAAACATGACCCACATATATGCTGTCTTCAAGAGACCCACCTCAACACAAAAGATCATACAGATTGAAAGTGAAGGGATGGAAAAATATATATCAAGCAAATGGATATGAAAAAAAGGCTGGAGTAGCAATACTTATTTCAGACAAAACAGATTTTATGAGGAAGGCCATTAAAAGAGATAAAAAGGACATTTCATAATATTTAAGGGAATAATCCATCAGGAAGCTATAACTCTGGTAAACATATATGCACCCAACATAAGATCTCCCAAATATATAAGGAAAATCTTGAACAACTTCAAGAAGAATATAGACAGCAACAAACTCATATTAGAGGATTTTAATACCCCATTGTCAACAACGGACAGATTTTCCAAAAAAAAAAAAAAAACACTAATGATATTGTGGCATTGAACAACACTCTACAGGACATGGACCTAACTGATATATATAGAACCTTTCACCCCAAAGAAGCAAAACACTCATTCTTTTTAAATGCACATGGAACATTCTCAAAGATAGACCACATGGTAGGCAACAAGACAAGCCTCCACAAATACAGGAAAATTGAAATCATACCAAGCTTCTCAGATGACAATGAATTGAAACTAGAAACCAATCTCAAGGGAAAACAAAAACAAAAACACTCTAATTCATGGAGAGTGAATAACACGCTTTTAATTAATGAATGGGTCAACAATGAGATCAAAGATGAAATCAAAAAGTTTCTGGAAACAAATGACCATAAATACTCAACAGCCCAAAACCCATGGGACACGACAAAGGCAGTCCTCAGAGGGAAATTCATAGCAATACAGGCCTACCTAAAAAGGATAGAAGAAGCTTATACAAACAACCTAACCATAAAGCTGCAAGAACTAGAGGAGCAACAACAAACAAAGCCCAGAGCAAGTAGAAGGAAGGAAATCATCAAGATCAGAGCAGAAATAAATAACTCAGATACTCAAACCACAATTTGAAGAATCAGTAAGTCCAAGAGCTGGTTCTTTGAAAAAAATTAACAAAATTGATAAAGCTTTAACCAGACTCATTAGGAAAAAGACAGAGAGGACCCAAAAAATAGAATCAGAAATGACAGAGGAGAAATCACAATAGATACTTCAGAATTACAAAGGATTATAAGAAATTACTACAAACAACTATATGACAAGAAATATGACAACCTGGGTGAAATGGACACATTTCTGGAAATGTATAATCTACCAAAACTGAATCCAGAAGAAGCAGAAACCTGAATAGACCAGTAACAACTAGTGAAATTGAAGAACTAATCCAAAGTCTCCCAAAGCACAAAAGGCCCACACCAGATGGCTACATAGGTGAATTCTACCAAACATTTAAAGAAAAATGAACTCCTATCCTTCTCAACCTATTTTTAAAAATCCAAGAAGAAGGAAGACTCCCAAACTCTTTCTATGAGGCCAATATTACTCTAATCCCAAAACCAGGTCAAGACACAACTAAGAAAGAAAACTGAAGTCCAATATCTCTTATGAACATAGATGCTAAGATTCTCAACAACATATCGGCCAACCGGATCCAACAATACATTAAAAAGATTATACACTATGATCAAGTGAGTTTCATCCCAAGGATGCAAGGATGATACAACATTTGCAAGTCAATAAATGTAATATACCACATCAACAAAATGAAGGACAAAAACCATATAATTATATCATAAGTGCTGAAAAAGCATTTGATAAAGTATAGCAACAATTTATGGACCTGGCTGGTAGCACAGGGGATAAGGCACCGGCCTGCGAACCCAAAGGTCGCAGGTTTGATTCCCCAGCCAGGGCACATAACAAGGTTGCAAACCAGGTCTCCAGTCAGGTCTGTGACTGGAGGCAGGTGAAAAGCAACCATACATTGATGTCTCTCTCCCTTTCTGTCTCTCTCCCTTCCCCTCTTTCTAAAAATAATAAAATAAAATCTTTTTAAAAAAACACTCAGCAAAATGAGAATAGAAGGAGCATACCTCCACATCATCAAGGCCATATGTGAGAAACCTTGAAGCCAACATCTTACTCAATGGGCAAAAACTAAAAGCTTTCCCCCTAAGATCAGGAACAAGACAAGGCTGTCCACTTTCTCCACTTCTGTTCAACATCATTTTGGAAGTTCTAGCCATAGCTTTCAGAGAAGAAAAAGGAATCAACAGTATCCAAATTGGAAAGGAGGAAGTCAAACCATCATTATTTGCAGATGACATGGTAGTGTACAGACAAAACCCAATAGACTCTACCAAAAACTTACTCGACCTAATAAGCAAATGTTGCAAAATAGCTGGATATAAAGTTAATATCCAGAAGTCAAAAGCAGTTTTGTATACCAATAATGAAACATCTGATATAGAAGCTAGAAAACAAATCCCATTTACCATAGCAACAAGAAAAATAAAGTACTTAGGAATAAACTTAACCAAAGAGTTAGGAGACTATACTCAGAAAACTACAGAACACGGAAGAAAGAAATTAAGGAAGGTACAAATAAATAGAAGCATATACCATCTTCGTGGATGGGAAGAATTAACATCATATTAAAATGTCCATACTTCCCAAAGCAATTTATGGATTCAATCCAACCTAATTAAAATACCAATGAGATACTTCACAGAGATAGAAAAAAATACTTCAAAAATTTATATGGAGCCAAAAATGCCCATAAATATCCTCAGCAATCTTGAGAAAGAAGGACAAGGTAGAAAGAATCATAATATTGGGCATCAAACTATACTACAAGGCTACTGTCATCAAAACAGTCTGGTAATGGCATAAGAACAGACATAAAGATCAATGAAACAAAATAGAGAAGCCAGAAATAAACCCAGGACTCTGTGGTCGATTAACATTTGACAAAGAGGGAAGGAACATAAAATGGAGTAAAAACAGTCTCTTCAATAAGTGGTGTTGGGAGAACTGGACAGCAACATGCAAAAAAATAAAACTAGACCACCAATTTACACCATACACCAGAATAAACTCAAGATGGATAAAAGATTTAAACATAAGCAGTGCCACCATAAAGGTCCTAGAAAAAAATATAGGCAGTAAAATTTTAGATATCCCACACAGAAATATGTTTACTGATACTTCACCAAGGGCAAAGAAAATAAAAGAACAAATCAACAAATGGGACTATATCAAACTGAAAAGTTTCTGTTCAGCTAAAGAAAACACCAACAAAATTCAAAGGGAACCAACTGTATGGGAAAACATAATTGCCAATGATACATCAGGCAAGGGTTTGATCTCCAAAATATATAAAGAACTAATGCAACTCAACACCATGAGAGAGACAGCCCAATTTAAAAATGGGCAAAGGATCTGAACAGACAACTCTCTGAGGAACACATATAAAGGGCCCAAAAGCATATAAAAGAACGTTCAACATCACTAGCCATCAGAAAGATGCAAATTAAAACCACAGTAAGATACCACTTCAGAGAACTGGGGGATGGAATAGTTAAAAAGAAGAAAAACCACTTTACACCTGTCAGAATGGCCATCATCACCAATTCAACAAAGAACAAGTGTTGGCGAGGATGTGGGGAAAAGGGAACCCTGGTGCACTGCTGGTGGGAATGTTGGCTAGTGCAGCCACTATTGAAAACAGTTTGGAGTTTCCTTCAAAAACTAAAAATGAAACTGCCTTTTGATCCAGCAATTCTACTACTAAAACTACACCTGAAGAACTCTGAAACACCAATCAAGAAAAACCTATGTACCCTTATGTTCATAGCAGTGCTATTTACAATAACCAAGTGCTGGAAACAGCCTAAGTGCCCATCAACCAATAATTGTATCAAAACTTTGGTACATTTACACAATGGAATACTACACAGCAGAAAGAAAGAAGGAACTCCTATCCTTTGCAACAACATGGATGAAATTGAAAAGTATTATGCTTGATGAAATAAGCCAGTCAGTGAAAGACAACTATCATATGATCTCACCCATTACAGAACAATAATGAACAAAAGAAACAACAAGCAAAACAGAACCAGATACATGAATACAATGAATAGACCTTCGGTGGGCAGAGGGTAGGGGGAGGTAGGAGGAGGAGGCAAAGAAGGGGAGCAATTTAGTCAAGGAACTAGCATGGAAGAACCACAGACATGGACAACAGTGAGATTGACTTTTGGGGGCAGTGTGTGGGTGGGGAATGGGACAGAGGGGAGTACAAAGGGGATGGATGTAATACAGCAACAATAACATTAAATGTAAAAACAAAGACAAACAGTATATTCCTATGTTCACTGCAGTATTATTCCCAGTAGCCAAGATATGGAAGTAACTGAAGTGTTCATCAATAGATCAATGGATTTAAAAATGTGGTATGTATATGCATTCGAATAATAATCAGACATGAAAAAGAATGAAATCTTACCATTGTGACAATATGGATGTAAGTGAAATATATCAGATAGAGGAAAGGCAAATACTGTATGATTTCATTTATACTTGAAATATAAAACAATAAAAAACAAATGAAATAAAACAAACAAACTCAGATACAGAGAACAATTTGATGATTGCTAGAAGGGAGGGGGTTTCAGTGGGGGATGGTTGATAAAGAGGAAGGGGTTGAAGATGTGCAGGTTGCCATTTATAAAAACAGTCATGGGAATGTAAAGTATAGCATGGGAAATATAGTCAATAATATTGTAATAACTAGTATGGTGTCAGATGGATAATAGACTTATTGAGGTGGTCATTTTGTAAGTCATTAAATATAAAATTGCTGACACTAATATAATATATATGTCAACAATTATTGAAATTTTAATAATTATTTTTAAATAATTATATCCAACAAATGTATGTTAATACTGTGTGAATGAAATCAGATTGTTTACATACAATCTAAATATAACCTAAATAATAATTTCAGAGATACTACAACTGCATTTCTTTTTGTATTGTTTACACTATTACAGCTGTCCCCCATTTTCCCCACTTTGCCCCCTCCACCTAGCTTTGCTCCCCCCGTATTGGCTTTTACCACATTATTGTCTGTGTCAATGTGCTATGCCATATGCATGTATGTTATTTGGCTAATCTCTTTCCATCACCCTCACCCCCTGCCCACCCTGAACTCTGTCAATATGTTCCATACACCCATGCCTCTGGTCCTTTTTTTTTTCTTCTGTTTTTTGTCAGTTCATTATATTCCACATATTAGTGATATCATATGGTATTTGTCTTTCTCTGACTGGCTTATTTCACCTGGCATAATAATCTCCAGCTCCATCTATACTGTTGCAAAGAGTAAGAGTTTTACAGGTGCATAGTATTCCATCGTGTAAATGTATTACAGCTTTTTATCCAGTCATCTAGTGTTGGACACTTGGCCTGCACTGTTGATGGGAATGCAGACTGGTGCAGCCTCTGTGGAAAGCAATATGAAGTTTGAAAAAACAAAACGAAAACGAAAATTGGAAATACTGTTAGACTTAGTGATCCCACTTCTGGGAATATATCCTAAGAATCCTGAAACACCAATCATAAAGAATATATGTATTCTTATATTCTTAGCAGCATTATTTACTATAACCAAGATCTGGAAGTAATAACTGTATTTCTTATTGCATGTTTATTTTAAGTATTTGCTGTTAGTTTTATTGAATGAAAATAAAATTAGCACTAAGATGTCAATGCAGCCTTCTGGAAAACACCCAGTTTCCCAGAGCTTCATAGAATCAACAGCAGACATCAAAACTAGCACAGGGCCCTTCTGAACACAAAGCAATGTGTGATCCTGCAAGGCTGGGACCATGAAGTCAAAGTTAGGCCATGGTGACAATAGCACAACAGACGCTGCTTGCTCACTTCATGAGGCCTTTAAACCCAGAGCAAGGCCCAGCATAGATGCTGTAGATGGTGGCATGGCCTACTGAGGGGTCAACTCTCAATGACTCCACTCTCTCCTGCCTCTTCTGGAGTCTGTCTCTCCACCTTTTCCACCTGCTCCCAGAAATACAAATGCAAACCTGTTCGGAGCAGCTGAACTCAGCTGCATCTGAGCCTAATAACCTGGCAAGGACCTTCTTCCAAAGCTGTGGAACATGGTGGACTCAGGGCACAGATCTAATACATCTTCCTTTCTCTTCTTTTCACTGTAAAACAAAATGAATATCTTCCTTTTAATCATAATATTTAAAAATGTTTCTCCTTCATTCACAACTCATTTTACCTAACTTATTTTATAATTTGCTATTCATGTTTTTAAAAAATATTTATACATTGATTTTATTTCAAACATGCAAAATAACTAATTACATTTTGAATATAATATACAGGCATCCAAGTACATCTAACCTTAGATTTAATAAACATTGGTATTTATTTCTTTTAGCTCCATTTCTTTGCTTGAAGAAGGAAATATTACAGATAAATTTAAAATGTTCCTTGGAGTCTTTTTTTTTAATTGTAATGTGGAATTGACCAGTCTTGAAGTTTTTATAAATTTGCCATCAGTGGTTTTATATATTGACACTTAAGGAAATATACAATATTCTTTTATTTTAAAAAAAAAATGTTTATTCATTATTTTCAGAAAGAAGGGCAGGTAGGGAGGAAGAAAGGGAGAGAAGCATCAATGTATGGTTGCCTTTCAGCTGCCTCCAGCTAAGGACCTGGCTTGCAACCTGGTTATGTGCCCTGACTTGGGAATTGAACCTACAACCTTTGGGTTCACAGGCTGGTGCCTATTCACTGAGCCACACCAGCCAGGGGTTATTTTCTTTTTAATTTACCAAAATTATGTAATACACTTACAGCTTTTTTTCCACTTGATACTTAATATTTTCAGAATAAATGTACACTGATACAGTAGATCACAGATGTTCATTTTAACTGCTCTGTAGTCACATAGGATAATTTGTCCCTGTCTCATGCCTGAGTCTTCCTGTTTCTATCATTTTTTGTTATTGTAAACAATACTGTATGCATAGAAGATTATGATGTACAAGTCCTTGTGCATATGGGTACATTTCTCATGATATTCATTCAGGTCTATAGTAATTAACAACTTGCAATCATTATCTGTGCCTCCAAACCCTACATCCTTCCCACACTTATGATAAGCCATTATTTTTTGCCAAACTGATAAGGGTGAAGAGACATTTCATTGCTGATCCAGTATTCATTTCCCTGTCACTGATGGGATTTCCATACTTTTATTGGGCATTAGGGTTTTCTCTTGTGCTAGGCACTTATTTATATCCTTTGACATTATGTAAATAAATTGTTTTTCTTTTGTTGCTCTGAAGGGGCTCTTTATGTGTTCTGGATATGGATTTTTTGTTATTTATAAGTGTAGTAAGTATCTTTCCTGGCCTGTGGCTTGCTCTTTCACATTGGATTATCTTTTCTTTTACACAAAAAAGTTTAATTTTAATGCACTATCTTTAATAGTCTTTGTTTCTTACAGTTTGTTGTTTGTGTGTATTGTTTAGGGGACCCTCCTATAATCCAAGTTTATAAAGAAACTTTCCAATATATTCTTTTTAAAGTTTAACTTTATATTTTGTGTCAATTACTTTTTTCTATAAGCATTGCTTTATGAAGTTGTGGTAAACTACACATTACATAAAATTTAAATCTTCTCAAATATATTCTAAATATTTCAGATTTTCCGTTCATATTTATGCCTTCATTCTGCCTAGATATCATTTTTATATTAAAAAATAGGCAATATTTCAATAAGGTAGAATTCTAATATTTCTGAGGTAAGATGCTGAGTTTTTTTCCCAAATGAACTTTTCTCAGAATCATTTCTTTAGTAGCACTTACTTGTAATGCCACTTCTGTTATGTACCAAATTCGTATATCTGTGTATTAGTTTCCATTGGCCAATTTGTTTCTTCACTAATACTATGCTGTTTTAATTGCCATACTTTGATCATGATTATTAATACTTAATAATGCAAATTCAGGTTTTTATCTTTAGGATGGTTTGTGCAGCAATCAACACTGGCACAAACAATGAGGTTTTATAATATACAATATAAGGAGAACTCCAAAAGAAATAGCTATTGATACTTCAACCATCACTTTGTCACAAAAAATGTTATTTAAAGAATGAAAGAAAGGAGAAAGGCATTACATTCCTTTTTATTAGGAAAAAAATCCTTTTCCAGAAGCCCTGCTAGAAATTGCACTTCACATGCCATTGCCCAGTCATAGAGGACATGGACAGCCATCCAGCATTGCCTGGCAATGGGATGGCAGGAATTGGTTTATTTCCATGACTTTGTCCATATTGCTTTGTAATACTGTTCTTTTTTTTAAAATTCATATATTTTGATGTTAGATGATTAAGATTTAGATTATTATCTTCCTGGCAAATTATGCCTTTTACTTCTCATATTTCTAAAGTTTTATATTAATTTCTTTTGTAAATTTAATCTTTATTGTGTTTTTCCATTACTATTTGGTCCCCTTATCATTTCTTTATTCCTAATAATTCTCTGTGGTCTTAAAGATTGTTTTCATAATATTAATGTTAATATTAATGCTGCCCTGGCTGGTAGCACAGTGGATAAGGTGCCGACCTGCAAATCCAAAGGTCGCAGGTTCGATTCCCCAGCCAGGGCACATAACCAGGTTGCAAACCAGGTCTCCAGTCAGGTCTGTGGCTGGAGGCAGGTGAAAGGCAACGGTACATTGATGTCTCTCTCCCTCTCTGCCTCTTTCCCTTTCCCTCTTTCTAAAATAATGAAATAAAATCTTTAAAAAAAATATTAATGCTGGTTTTCTTTTGACTAATGCTTTCCTGACCTCTTTTATCATTTTTTACTTTCAAGGCATATTTTTTTATGTTTTACATCTTTTGTACATATCAGTGAGGATGAGCTATGTCATTGCTGTGGTAATAAAAAGCCCTAACAATTCAACACCTTAAACTATCATATATTAATTTTTCTCTTGAGCTACATGTCCCTCAGGGGTCCATGAGGAGCTTTGCTCTGCTTCATTCTTTTCTGATGTCCAGAGCAGCCACTCTCTGGAACAGCAGTGGTGGGTGTAGCTGAAGGAAGGGAACACTTGGTATACCATACACTGGGTGTAACACGCCACCCCAGTGTGGTACTGATAGCTTCAGCTTATGTAAAACTGGTCATAACCAATTACATAGCCATACTTCACTCCTAGTGGGCAGGCAAGTAAGATCCAAAACATGAGTCCAGAATGAAAATAAAATCTATTTTGTGAACATTAATAACTACCATGACAGATATTTAAATCGTTAATATAAAATTCAATTTAAGAGCTGTATTGATGTTTATATACTGTATACTATGAATACTGATACATGAAGTAATTTGTATTTTCATTTACCTTGCTTTAATTTTTCTTCTATATTTCATTTCCTGTCACTTATTGAAGTAAATGATACATATTCCATGTTGCATGCTTATCTTAAGTTTATTAAGTATATTTCATGCAGCATATCAATATTTATACTTCTATCCAAAAAATTAGAAGGAACTCAAAATATATTAGCTCTTTTAAGCACCTTCCTATTTCATGTTGTTATTTTATAGCATTTTAGTGCCACCTTGCTTTTAACACTTTCTTAAAAGAGATTAAAAAATATTTTTAAGTCAATGGTCTTAAACTTATCTCCCATTTTAACAATCATTTGCTCATCACTCATTATTCAAGTTAATTTTCTTCTAATTTTATTATACTCTCAAGCAGTTCTTTTTCAAACATTTTACAGAAATAAACACTACCTGTTGCTTGCCTGAAAATGCCTTTTAAAAAACTTTTTCTCATGTGTAGAAGTTTAGATACTTATAGAATCCTACACTGAACATTATCAATATAAAGTTATGCAGTACTATGAAGATATTACTCCATTATCCTGGATCTCTATTTTTGGTGATAGAAATTAATTATCACTCTAGTTATCATTCTTTTTTTTTTTAATTATTTTTATTTTTATTTTTAAAGATTTTATTTCATTATTTCTAGAAAGAGGGGAAGGGAGAGAGGCAGAAAGGGAGAGAGACATCAATGTATGGTTGCCTTTCACCTGCCTCCAGCCACAGATCTGACTGGAGACCTGGTTTGCAACCTTGTTATGTGCCCTGGCTGGGGAATCGAACCTTCGACCTATGGGTTCGCAGGCCGGCGCCTTACCCATTGTGCTACCAGCCAGGCTTTAGTTATCATTCTTTTATTTAAATGTTTTTCCCCTAGCTGTTCTCAAGACCATCATCATGTCTTTGGTATTCCATAGTTTCACTACAATGTGACTAAGTGAAGACTTTCTTTTAATCTATCCTGCTTAGGATAATTATTTTGTGTAATTAGATTTTTCTTTTTTAATTAATTTATTGTTGTTGTAATACAGTCATTTCATTTTCTCCCTATTGCTCTCCCCTGCCTCACACACCCCATCTTCTCTCCCACAATCAATCCCCACATGTTGACCATGTCCATGGGCCATTTATACTAGCTCCTAGACTAAATTCTTCCCCTTCCTTCCCCTTTTCTTTCCCTTCCCCCTCCCCTCTGGTCACTGACAGTAGGTTCTTTATTTCCATGCCTTTGGTCCAATAGTGCTTGTTTATTTGTTTTATTCACTTGTATCTTTTTTTTTTTTTTTTTTTTTTAATATGGAAAGCTTCACTAATTTGCGTATCATCCTTGTGCAGGGGCCATGCTAATCTTCTCTGTATCATTCCAATTTTAGTATACGTGCTGTCGAAGCAAGCACCATTTGTATCTTGTATAAGGTGAAATCATATGGTATTTGTCTTTCACTGATTGCCTTACTACATTAAGCATAATATTCTCCAGTTCCATCCATGTTGTTGCAAAGGTAGGTGTTCCTTTCTTTTTCTGCTGTGCAGTATTCCATCATGTAAATGTACCAGTTTTTTTTTTTTAATTTAATTTTATTGTTGTATTACATCCATCCCCTTCTTACTCCCCTCTGTCCCCTTCCCCATCCACACACTCCCCCCACAGCAAAGTCAATCCCACTTGTTGTCCATGTCCATGGGTCTTCCATGCTAGTTCCTTGACTAAATTGCTCCCCTTTTTCACCTGCTCCTCCCTCCTCCTACCTCCTCCCCTCCCCACTCCTCTCTGCCACTAAAGGTCTATTCATTGTATTCATGTATCTGGTTCTGTTTTGCTTGTTTGTTTTTTTATTCATTATTGTCCTGTAATGGGTGAGATTATATAGTATTTGTCTTTCACTGACTGGCTTATTTCACTAAGCATAATACTCTCCAGTTCCATCCATGTTGTTGCAAAGGTTAGGAGTTCCTTCTTTCTTTCTGCTGTGTAGTATTTCATTGTGTAAATGTACCAAAGTTTTTCAATCCAATCATTCACTAATGGGCACTTAGGCTGTTTTCAGCACTTGGCTATTGTAAATAGCACTGCTATGAACATAGGGGTACATATGTTCTTCTAAATTGGTGTTTCAATATTATTCTGGTATAATCCTAGCAGGGGAATTTCTGGATCAAAAGGCAGTTTTATTTTTAGGTTTTTGAGGAAATTTCATACTGTTTTCCATAGTGGTTGCACCGGTCTGCATTCCTAACAAGAGTGCACTAGGGCTACCTTTTCTCCACATCCTTGCCAGCACTTATTTGTTTATTTGTTAGTGATGGCCATTCTGACAGGTGTGAAGTGGCATCTCATTGTGGTTTTAATTCGCATCTCTCTGATGGCTAGTGATGTTGAGCATTGTTTCATATACCTATAGGCCATTTGCATGTTCTCCTTGAAGAAGTGTCCGTTCAGATTTTTTACCCATTTTTTAATTGGAATTTTTGTCTTCCTGGTTTTGAGTCCTGTAAGTTCTTCGTTTATTTTGAAGAGCAAACCCTTGTCTGAGGTATCATTGGCAAATATGTTTCCCATATGGTTGGTTACTGGTGTTTTCTTTAGTTGAGCAGAACCTGTTCAGTCTGGTGTAGTCCCATTTATTTGCTCCTTTATTTCCCTTGCCATTGGAGAAGTATCAGTGAAAATATTGCTGGGTAGGATATCTGAAATTTTACTGCCTATGTTTTCTTCTAGGACTTTTTTTGGTGTCACAGCTTATGTTTTAAGTCTTTTATTCATCTGGAGTTTATTCTAGTGTATAGTGTATGTTGGTCATCTATTCTCATTTTTTCACTGTTCAGTTCTCCAAACACCACTTGTTGAAGAAAATATTTTCGCTCCATTTTATGCTCCTTCCCCCTTTGTTAATATTAATTGACCATACAGACCTTGGGGCTCTTTATTCTATTCCACTGATATAAATGTCTATTCTTATAGCAATACCAGACTGTTTTGATTACAAAGGCCTTGTAATATAGTTTGATATCCAGTATTGTGATTCATCCTTCTTTGTTCTTCTTTGTCAGGATTGCAATAGCTATTTGTGGTCTTTTGGGCTCCATATAAATTTTTGAAGTATTTGTTCTAGATGTATGAAATATGTCATTGGTATTTTTAAAAGGTTTTACTTATTATTTTTAGAGAGAAGGGCAGAGAGGGAGGAAAAAAGGGGGAGAAACATCAATGTATGGTGTCTTTCACCTGCCTCCAGCTACAGATCTGGCTGGAGACCTGGCTTGCAACCTGGTTATGTGCCCTGGATGGGGAATTGAATCAACAACCTTTGGGTTTGCAGGCCAGTGCCTATCCATTCAGCCATAGCCAGGGCTTACTGGTATTTTAACAGTATTTGAATTGAATCTATGAATTGCTTTAGGTAGTATGGATATTTTAAAGATGTTACTCCTTTTCATCCATGAACATAGTATATGCTTCCATTTATTTGTATCTTCCTAATTTCTTCACTGTTCTGTAGTTTGCCAAGTATATGTTTTCTACTTAGTTAAGTTTATTCCTAGGTACTTTTATTTTGCTATAGTAAATGGTAATTTTTTTAGTTTCTATCTCTGATCTTTCATTGTTGGTGTGCAAAAATGCCTTCAATTTCTGGATATTGACTTGCATCAGCTATTTTGCCAAATTTACTTATTAGGTTGAATAGGTTTTGTTGGTGGCATCTATAGGGTGTTGCATACAGGGTAGTCTATGTACACTATGATATTGTCTGAAAATAATGATAGTTCTACTTTCTTCCTTCCAATTTGTATGCCTTTGATTGCTTTTTCTTATCTGATCACTGTGGCTAGAACTTGTGAAACTATGTTGAATATAACTGGAGAGTGGGCACCCACATGTTTGTTGTTCCTAATCTTAGAGGGGAAGGTTTTAGATTTTTCCCCTTGAGTATGATGTTATCTGCAGGTTTCTTGTATATGACCTTTATTACATTGAGGTATGCTCCCGCTAGTCCTCCTTTAGTGAGCATTTTTATCATAAATGGGTCCTGAACTTTACAAATGCTTTTTAGCATCTATTGTTATGATAATATATTTTTTTCCTTTCATTTTACTTTTGTGGTATATTACCTTCATTGATTTGAGAATAGTATACCATCCTTACATTCTTGGGATGAATCCCACTTGATCATGTTGTATGATCTTTTCAGTGTATTGCTGGATCTAGTTTGCCAATATTTTGTTGAGGATTTTGGTATATCTGTTCATCAGCAATATTTGGCCTACAGTTACTTCCTTTGTTGTGTCTTGACCTGATTTTGGCATTAGGATAATACTAGCCTCATAGAAAGAGTTTGGGAATAGGTTGAGAAGGATAGGAGTTAGTTCTTCCCTGAGTGTTTGGTAAAACTTCTTGTGTAAAAATCCGGTCCAGGGCTTTTGTGTGCTGGGAGTTTTTTTACTACTTCAATTTCACTAGTTATTATTAGTCTATTCAGTCTTTCTGCTTTTTTATTTTTTATTCAGTTTTGGAAGATTATATGTTTCCAGAATTCTTTTCCATTTAATTCAGGTTGTTAAATTTCTTGTTATGGTTGTTCATAGTAATTTCTTACATTTCTTTGTATTTCTATGGTATTCATTATGATTTCTTTTCATTCATTCCTAATGTTGTTTATTTGGATCCTCTCTGTTTTTTCTTGATGAGACTAGTTATAGGCCTGACAATTTTGTATATCTTTATGAAGAACCAGTTCCTGGATTTATTGATTCTTTAAATTATTCTTTTAGTCTCCAAGTCATTTAATTCTACTCTGCTCTTGAATATTTCCTTCCTTCTACTCATTCTGGAATTTGTTTGTTCTGTTTCTCTAGTTCTCATAGCTGTATGGTTAGGTTGTTTATTTGAGGTTCCTCTATTTTTTTTAGGGAGGCCTGTATTGCTATGAACTTCCTTATCAAAACTGCCTTCACTATGTCCCATAGATTGTGGGCTGTTGTGTGGTCATTTTCATTTGTTTCCAGAAAATTTTTGATTTATTCCTTGATCTCATTCAGTCTCTATGAATGTAATGTTTTGGAGTTTTTCCCTTGAGGTTGGTTCTACTTTCAAGCCATTGTGATATGAGAAGATGCTTGGTCATAATTTCAACTTTCTCATTTATGGTGTCTTGTTTTGTGTCCTACCATGTGATCTATCTTTGAGAATGTTCCATGTGCACTTGAAAAGAATGTGTATTTTGCTTCTTTGGGGTGAAAAGTACTATACACACACACACACACACACACACACACACACACACACACACATATATATATATATATATATATATATATATATATATATATATATAAAGCCCATTTGATCTACAGTGTTGTTCAGTGCTGCAATGTCCTTGGAGTTCCTTTGCTTGGTAGATCTGTCCATTGTTGATAATGGGGTATTAAAACCTCCCACTATGGTAGTGTTGTTGTCAATATCCTTTTGATGTCCTGTAAGATTTACTTTATATGTTGGGGTATTCCTATGTTGCATGCATATATATTTACAAGGGTTATATCTTCTTTATGGATTGTTCCTTTAAGTGTTATAAAATGTCCTTCTTTGTTTATTTGTATGGCCTTTGTTCTGAAATCTATTTTTTCTGATATAAGTATTGGTGTCCCAACATTTTGCCACATCCATTTGCTTGAGCTATTTTTTCTATCCTTTTACTTTCAGTCTGTGTAGATATTTTGTTCTGAGGTGGTTCTCTTGTGACAGTATATATGTGGGTCATGTTATCCTATCCATTCAGCTACCATATGTCCTTTGATAGGAGAATTTAATCCATTTACCTTTAAGGTTATTATTATTAGGTACTTATTCATTATCCATTTCCCCCCTTGTACTTGTGTTACTCTCTCTCTCTCTCTCTCTCTCTCTCTGTTTTTTCATCTTTTTAAAGCAGACCCTTTCACATCTCTTGCAGTGCTGACTTGGTGGAGATGTAGTCTTTTAGCCCTCTTTTGTCTGGGAAACTCCTTATTTCACCTTCCATTTTGAATGAGAGCTTTTCTGGGTAGAGTAGGCTTGGTGGTAGGTCTTTGCTTTTCAGTCTTTGAATATTTTTTTACCATTCCCTTCTGGCCTGTTGTGTTTCTTTTGAAAAATCAGCTGATGACCTAATCAGAGCACCCTTGTAGGTTATTGGCTCTTTCTTGCTGCTTTTAGGATTCTCTTTTTGTCTTCCAATGTTGTCATTTTTATAATGATGTATCTTGGAATAGGCCTCTTTGGTTACATCTTCTTTGGGATGCTCTGTGCTTCTTGAACTTGCACGACTTTCTCTCTCATCAAGTCAGAATAATTTTTGTCATTACTTTTTCAGTTTTTTTTTAAATCCCTTGCTCCTTTCCTTCTCCTTCTGGTATTCCTATGATATGGATATTATTAGATTTTATGTTGCCCTGTGGCTCTCTTAAAACTTCTTTATTCTTTTTTAGTCTCTTCATTTTGTCTCACTGTCTGGGAATTTTTTTCTATGTTGTCCTCCAGCTCACTGATCTGATCCTCTGCTTCATCTAGCCTGTTTTTGATTTCTTCTACTGTGTTCTGGCATTCAGAAATTGTATTCTTTATTTTCCCCTGACTCTTATTGATAGTTTCTAGGTCCTTTTTAAGGCTGGTGTAGTTCTTAGTCAGTTCTTTACAGCTTCCCTGGAGTTCTTTGTAGTTCCCCTGGAGCTGTTTGTAGTTTTCTTTGAGCTCATTGAGCTCTTTGAGCTCTACGATCATCATTTTGAATTCTATGTCTGATAGTTTGCTTGCCTCTATTTCATGTAGCAGTCTTTCTGGGGATTCCTCCTTTCATTTCAATGTTTTGTTTTGTTTTGTTTTGTTTTTTCCTTTCTTTTTCTACTCACTTTAGGTGATTCTTCTTGTTTCTGCGTCTTCAATTGATCTGCTTTGATTTCTTGTCTTTGTGGTAGAAGACCTGTTGGATTCAATAGTGCAGTCTCCTTGATCTCCTGAACTTGATGATTTTGGGCTGTCCTTTAGGTTGTTTATTTGAGCCCTCTACTTCTACTTTGGTTTTTGTTGTTGTGTTGCTCTTTGATGGGTCCTTTCCTCCAGTTAGCTCAGAGTCACTTCACCCACCATGCCTTGTGTACTATTGGTAGAGGTGCACTTTCTTTACATCCTGGATCTGCCCCTAATGATGTCAGATTGTGTCCCAGTCTTCGCCTAGTCAGCCTATTGAAGACCACCAGCAATCCACTGTCTTTGCCTGTTCCCTTTAGTTGTTAATAAAATCAGTCTACAGTGAGCTCTCAGTGATAAGCATCACTGGGAAGGGCAGATAAATTTCTGTTGGTGGGGCCATTGCTTCCCCTCAGGCTCAGGCCACTTTGAGAAGAAGAATCTGCCTATGGTATTGGGAATGTGTCAGCATTGCGACCCAGTATGTTGTTCCTTCATTTCTCTCCTCAAAGCCACTGCCCCAAACTCTTCTTAAGTGTCTGCTCTGCTCTCCCTCTGCTGGAGACCAGGATAAGTGGGTACCAGTGTATTTTCATGTGTGGTCCCTTTAAGAACCTTATGTGTCTCCAGCATTCTTTCTCAGGATTGTAAAACTCATCAGCTTTTCACTTGTCACAGCTGAGTGCTATTTTAGTCTCACCTTTGTTTCTGTAGGTTGGAAAGCCCAGATGGAGGTTTAGACCCCATACTTCTCAGGTGAAACTCCTGGCTGCTGGGATGTTTCTCTGTCCCTTCAGCTGCTGCCCATGGGAGCTCAGCCAGCCCTCTCACATCTCTGCACTTTCTTTTTCTTTATTTTATTTTATTTTATTGTTGTTGTATTACATCCATCCCCTTTTTGTTCCCCTCTGTCCCCCTCCCTACCCACCCATTCCCAGCAAAGTCAATCCCACCTGTTGTCTATGGCCATGGTTCCTTTATACTAGGTTCTTGTCTAAGCTGCACCCCTTTCTTGCCTCTGCCTCCCCCCTCCCCCCAACCCCTTTCCCCCTGACCACTGAAGGCCTATTCATTGTATTCATATATTTGGTTCTGTTTTGCTTGTTGTTAGTTTTGCTCATTATTGTTCCGTAATGCTGTGATGAAGTGGCCTCTTTGATTCTGTTTGTAGTTATAAGGATTCTCTCCACCTGCTGTTTTGTTAGTTATTCCAAATGATTTCTCCATAATTACCAATCTGTAATTCCAGATTGGTCCTTGAAGGAGATTGGTGTATCTCCACTTTTACGCTATCTTGGATCCCTCCAGATTGTTCTTTACAGTGTAACTTCTGTCAAAGCTCTTTATTTCTTTAAAATAAAATATTTAATAATTTTAAATAATCTTGTTTTCTATTTTTTACCAAATTATTCCATTATTCTAATTCTTGGAAGGGGACATTAATCCTCTTATTAACTGTATCTGTTGACATTCCTCCACAGCAAATAATTCTTTATATTATTTGCAATGGTTTTCTAGTAAGCACATCTTAACATTTTTCAGATTAACATTTATTTTTCATAAATGGTGATTTTTAAAAATATAAAGTAACTCATTAATTGCTTATAGCAACATGCAAAACTGAACTGTTGTGGACTCATCAACAACAAACGTACAAAAAAAAGTTGAATAAACTATAGCAACAGAAGCAATTTAAACATATATCTGAGGAGAAAAAATAAAGGGAATCTTTTTGTGTATGCATACAATATCTTACTTTTGTTTTTGTTTTTTGAAGATAACCAGGGATTTATTGTCTAACATCCGATTCATGTTAACTTCTAAGTTGAGATTCTGTACTATTTTGTGGTGTAACTTTGATTGTCACTTTGGATGTATGGCTCCTAGAGACTCATTTCTCTTTCTACTATTCCCCAAGCCATTCTTCACACACCTTGCTAGGTTAGTCACAGTGGCTTTTCCTATGGGGTCTTTTCACAGTGGGGTACCATTCTGGGATTCCAAAGTTAGTCTCAGTTTTAGTGCCCATGTATGCCTCTTTATGGCCAAAGTTCACATTTCCTGTAAGTGTGTGAGCATTAGTACTTTAGTCCATCAATTGTAAGACACCTATCTAAATCTAAATTACCCTATGACCATATCAAGCTGTGGCTAAGTTAGCTCTGTGCTGGCAAGTTCAGTATTTCTGGCAACTAGGGATTCTCATTATTTATTTTCCCTCAGAAATGTTTTATAACCTGCTGTGTTGTAATAATTCATCCAGAATTTTTATATTGTGTCAAGAGGTAGAGTGCTCCAATGTGCTCGAGATGCTCGATGTTTTATTTTCTATGTAAGAAATCATTATTAAGGGGGGAAATCACTAATCACTCATTACTTTTTTGGAAGTTTATTGAAATATTGAATTTACTTAATTAATAAAAACTGGAAATACATATACGAGTATATTAGCATGGCATCTACACTCCAAATAAGAAAATATATATTCTCCATTACTTCACTCATTACTTATCTTTTATGTCTTAGTCTGTGCTTACATTGTTTCAAATCTGTGTTTCAATAATATAACTTTTAAAATTGTCATATGGAAATGAATTTTTACTAAACTATTTGTTTCTCGTTTCTTGTTTTCAGATTTAGTTTAATATTATCCTTCACTTCAGCTACTATTCTTCATAGGAAATGTGTTCTTCTGTGAAGCCAAACAATGTAAAACAAAAATGACATAACACATGTCCCAAAAGTATCCATCTGTTCATTCGCCCTTCTGGAATTAATTTTTTTTTTTTCATATACTAGTTTGGAGATTTTTCCCTTTTAGGATCATATATTTGATTTTTGTGGGACCTGGTGAATCCATAATATAGCCTGAGATAAGTTGTAAGGAGTAAAATAACATTTGTTATTTTCATTCAATCCCCTTTGCAATTGTTATTTTCACTCTAAAAGAAATAGTAAAATGAAAATTGAGTGATGTGAGTTGGCAAAACAGGACCTTATCTTGGTGAATAATGAATACAGGGAACATAGTAAGTGATAGCTAACTAGAGATTGCATTTCATAGGAAGGTACTTCATAGACAAATATAGACAGAGGATATCACTGATCATTAAAATCGTATTTTTAAATTAATTTTTCTAAAACAATGTGTTTGATTCCCCTATAGCCAAAGCCCCAGAAAAATCTATGTCATTTGCACTTTCTCCATTAGAGCTGCTACCCATTACACACCCTCAAGAAGAAGTTGTAGTTACTGAATTAATCCTAGTTGCAGCTTCAGTTGTGGTTGTGAGGTTAGGAGAAGCAGTCATAGCTTCCTCAAAAGAAAAACCTGAGTTTGGGTTTGATTTGCTGACATAAATTTTATCTGCTGCATTTGTTTTCCCAAACCATGCACAGGTAATTTATCCAAGAACTATAAATAATGGTGCATTTTTTTTTTTTTTTTTTTTTTTTTTTTGGTTCATCATTGTAGTCATAAGACCTATGCAAACAATGTAAAAACAACAGCTGATATATGTATAGGTTAGATTTCCAAAATGCATTTATAAGTACACAAACAGGAATGGGGTGAAGTACCACCTTAAGAACTAGGAAGTAATTGTGTCCTTTGAAAGTCACATTATAAATCATCCATAAGGGATCAGGATTGGGAGAGCCAAGTCACCTGAAGGTGGCAGAACTTGAAGGTTCTAATATATTTCTGTTAAGCTCATGAATAGATGACATGTAAATTGGTGTGAATTTGACAATACATTGCCAAAGTTTTAGTCATGAATCTAAACCTTGATCCAGCAGCCTCATAGCCATCTTAAAGAAATAGTTAAATAATGTATATATAAAATAATCATATCAGTGTTTTTATAGAGAAAAGTAAAAAATAAGTTCAATGATGTTGGTTAAAGAGTAGTCAATAATAGTTAATTATCTTTAATTGTCAATAATTGTTAATAATTTAAAAAATAATGTTATAGAATAGGCGATACAACACAGGAAAATTGATCATGTGGGAACTTTATTTTTGTCTTCCACTGCTTCTTCAAAGTTTATTAGGTAAGGGAAATTCCTCTAGATAAAAGCTTAGGGAGCCCTATATTTTGTTTTGTTTCACTTTTTAAAACTATTCTTAACATGTAATTCTTAAAAACTTAAAACCTGGGTTTAAGATAAAACTTCTCCCTTTATCTCACTTGGGCCCTTTGCAGTTGAAAAGTCTGAAAGTGCTGGTGGTTCTTCATTCTTCATTCCCTACTACGTTTCTTCATCATTCCCCCACTTCCTTTTTTTTTTTAACTGTGATTTCTAACACTTTTAGGGTTCCAGTGGGGCAAGGTAAGGGAGAAGAAAAATTTTAACTGGTTCTATAATGAGAGGTGGCATGTTCTTAGGGCCTGGCTAGAAATCAAAACTCTCCCTGGTAAGTCCTCTATTGGCCTTTCTGGAGATACTCTGGACTCATTTAATTGAATTTCCTATAACTTTGTCTTGTGTTCCTTCCAACTATTCACTCTTCTCACAGTGGCCACCAAACAGAGGATCTGTAAGTCCCTCTCAGGAAATCCTCCTGGGCTGCGTTAAAAATGGTCTGACCAGTTTTTCCTGACAGTGGGGCGGCATCTCTTCCATGGGAGACAACCACCTTCCTTGTCTCTAAGGGCAGATGGACCTAATCTGGTGCATCTAGCCCATCTTGGCTTTTAAGTTTCTCAAGCAGAAGTCAGACATCAATCTACCATGTCTCCTCCACTGAAGAGGGCACATATCAAGTCAGTTATGAATGGCCATTGAATCTTCTCTCTTTTAACCAAGAACTTGATATGAAATGGAAAAGCATCCTACTCCCCATTTCTTTCTAGTTAGAATGGGTATTTTATATAGCCCACCAATTGCGTTATTCAGTGAAATCGGTCTAAAACTTTTTCTAGTATCTATTCTTATTCCTTTCATATCTTCAATTGATGGAGGGACATAGGAACTATGAAACTATTTTTTTTTAACACCTCCTTTGAGATTCTTACCATGTGAAATGTCTTGTTTTCGACTCCCTCTGTCTTTTCTTTGTATTGCATATCTAGACCTCAGCGGAAACTTTATAATAGTGACAGAACCTTATCCCCTTTGGTAAAGAGAATTTCAAAACTTTGGGGAAGACTTTGTGTATAGAAAGGAATTTTTTTAAATTTAAGTTTGTGGGCAAAGTAGTTAGACAACTAAATTGCTTGTGAGAGAGTAAAAGCAAAGCCAGAATGAGACAAGGGGAGAAAATGCATGGTTAAATAACATAGCTTAAAGACCAAAAAACTCTCAGAAAAAGGATGTTATTCAAGTGTAACAGTCTTCACACCCTGAAGTGAATTGTGTTATGCATCAAAAATCCTTCTATGGATGATTTGTTGTACTACTGAATCAAGGAAAGAACTTTATTTTTACATTTGGGTCTTCGGCCAAAACAAAATAAAGGAACAGCTGTGGAAGGAAGAGTGGAGAATGGAACTCAGAAGAAGCAGGAAGTCAAATTCACAGGTGATCATTAGAATGAAAGATCCTGGGAAGTTGCCAAAATAATTAGGAGAGCAATGAATGAAGGACCAAGTTATGTTATCTAGATAATGAGGAGCAGAGAGACTTAGTTGACACCTGGCTTATACATATTAAAATGTCTAGATGTTAACCATGGTTATTTCTAGATTGTGAAATTACAAAAATCATCATTTTCTTTTAAGTAATAGACATTTTATATATTTTCTATCATGTTTTTATCATTAGAAAAAGAAACTTGAGTTTAAAGGAAAAACAAAAGAAAATATATGAATAAGAATCAGATGAGTCTCAGAGATGAATATTCATGGTTTTGCCTTAGCAAGTCCACCTTAGAAGAAATTCGCTGTCCAGCTGGAGGTTACATTTTTAAATATAAAACAACGTATTCCTAATTTTTAAACATGCACATCAGTCTCTAAGATTAGTTAGCATGAATGTGTATTCCCTAAATGTACTTACTGAACAAAATAAATAATAAATTTCAAAATTTTATTTTTCAGAATAAGAAAGCTAAGGGGTAAAAATTAAACCTTAATGATGTCAATAAAGAAAATACTCCTTAATGAGGCCTTTGGATGGCAAACTACCTTTTCCAAGATACATCTTTGTGGATATTTGTAATGAGAACATTTTTTCCCCTAGAAAAATACTATCCATAGTGGTGGGGTTTGCCCTCCTGTTACAGCCTGGCAATTGCCCTCTGATTTTCACAGAACCTTTCTCCATGTTACAGTGTCTAGTGCTTCTCCAATGACATGGTGACAGTGGTGGAGGGTGACTTCATAGAAGGAAGGTCTACCAATGATATAGATGGCAGCTAATAGGAGAGGCTGTAGGTGCAAATGGTCCAAGTCATTCACAAAGCAGATGCTGCTTGTACATGAGAATGATCCCCAGATAACCACACCTGGAGAAATGAGGAGATGTCACCTTGTGTATGGAAAGTCCTTACCCTCTACCTTGATCTGAAATATAGACTTAGGAAAAGAAAATACTTGGATCAGGAACGTGACTATTTTCTAAAAATCAGGGCAGCCTAACAGATGGGAAGAAAAGATGGGGGATGGGAAGAAAATGATAGCTGTCACCATTTCAGTCTAATAAAAATAATGGTTTGGAAAAGATTACATCCAAATGATACAGGGGTAAGAAGTTGGGCTCTAGAGTCTGATTGCCTGAGTTTGAATCATGGCATGGCCACTTAATAACCAATAATAAGTTTCTTGATCATCCTTATTTGTAAAAGGGGGATTGTCAAAGAGCCCTTCTCATGGGTTATTGTTAATCTGAGACAATGTAATTCATGTTAAATGCGCACTGCAGTGCTTACCATGCAGTAAATGATCAATAAGTGTCAGTGCTAATAACTGGTATTAAGGCATGTGGCTATGCTGTCATAAATTCCTATCTGTATCCATTCTCTAATCTCATGTCTTAATTGCCCTTACTTCCTGGGTCCTTACTTGTTGACCACCGGCACCAATCACACTGCTTCCTCTTCAAGGTGGGAGTTCTTGATTTGATAGAAGTCATCACATTTAGTTTATTAAGTCAATACTGAGCTTCCAGGCCACTTGGATATTTTGTGTTGCTCTCCAACAGCAGGGAGCAGAGATAATTAAATGAGATATAGTTCTGGACATACAGTTCTCTAAAGCTCTACTTTATTACCATTCAATGAAGTTTTCAAATGTATTTCATAGACTCTGTACAAAATGTTTCAGGATGATATGAAAAAGGGGCAAAATATAATAAAGTAAGTTATTGATGTTAATAATAAAGTTTGTAATATGAAAAGTCTAAAAGTAGAGATCCCAATAAAAGCTGGGTAATAAGCTTTTTGGCGTGTGTGTGTGTGTGTGTGTGTGTGTGTGTGTAAATTTGTATCTAAAGGTACATATGTTATGTTTTAGCACAGGAGTATAATGTTTTTGTTTTTTTTTTAATTTTTGCATTGTTACCATCTAGTTTTGTTCTGTGTTCTTAGAGGAGCACCAAACATGCTACTTAAGTGGTAATACAAGGATTCTGCTTGAGAAATAATCACTTCAAGATAAGAAAAGTTAAAAGGAACAGATAGAAGGGTGAAAATGAGTGTAAGGAGAAGACCAATATTTTTCTAGTAAACAAAGTGGTTTTTCTTGGCTATGGTGAGAAAATAGAAGTTGTAGGATTTTATGTGCCCTGACTGGGAACCGAACCAGCGACCCTTGCGCTTATAGGCAGGCAGCAATGCATTAAGCCACACCAGACAAGGCTTGTTTTTTCAATTTTAAACAAATTTTATTTTAAAACTTTTTTCATTTATAGAAAAGTTATGAAGGTAGTACAGCCAGTTCCCATGTGTCCCAGGCCCTGTTTCCATTATTATTAACATCTTGCACTAGAATGGTACAATTAATAAACAAAAATTGAGACATTATTATTAGTCTGAGTCCATACTATATTCAAATTTCCTTAGTTTGTACTTAATGTCCTTATTCTGTTCCAGGGTCCCATCCAAGACAACAAGTTACATTTACTTGTCACATCATTTCGGGCTCCTCTTTGCAGTGGCAGTTCTGACTGCTTTTGATGGCCTTAACAGCTTTTTCAAGTATTGGCTAAACATTTTGTAGAATATTCATCATTTGGATTTTTGTCATTTTTTTCATGATTACACGGAGGTTATAGGTTTGGAAGAGGAAACCTACAGATATAAAGTAACATTCCCATCATATCATATCTAAAGATGGTGGCAAAAATCAAAACCTGTTTCTATTTTTTACCTAAGCACATAGTTAGAATGTATTTCTTGCCTCCCTTGCAATTAGTGAGGCCATGAAATTGGGTTCTGCCTAACAGAATTTCCAAGTTCTGTTCATACCAAACCTCCCATAGTTTTTTCATGTTATTTTCTCACTCGTCACCTGCTAGTCTAATGCAAAGACTTCAAAAGAAGATTCTGAGACTCTAGAAAATAATAGAAAAGCTAGGAGGAAGGATTCTGGGTCCCTAAATGATCCTGTGGAGCTCTACCCCAAAACGCTTTTAGTTCACTGTGAGATGAATGAGAAATTATCTTTGTTAAGTCACTTCCCTTTGAGGATTATAAGGAACAGAATTTAACCATTTCTGAACAATACAGAGATGACCAGTGTGAAACACTATGCTGCTCAAAAGATTTAATAAAATACATTTTAAGTAAGAGAGCATTTTCCTTTGTCAATATGGTGAGTAAAGGTGTTTCCAAAAAAAGAGAACCAATGTTAGGAGTACTCAAGTCCTTCCAGGCTAGAGGACCTCCCTGAAACAGCAAACCTTGACAACTATTTTTGATCCACTCTTCATGTACTGAATGCAGAAATCATGTTAAGGAGTCTCTTCTGGCAGCCCTCCATGTCTACTTTCATACACACATATACATAATGCCCAATCTGGGGATATTCATGTGGTTAACTGTTGGCGTTCAAGGGAAGAAGCAGAAAGTTATTTTGGCAATACATGTAAATTGATTATTGGGTTAAAACTGACAAATCTAGAAATAAAGTCACTTTGAATGTGTTTTTCCTTACTGTGGGGAGCTTACATAGGGTGTGTCATGTATCTAGGATTTCATCATCTGAATCACTCCAATAGGAACCTGCCATTGACAGCCCTGTTACCTCAAGAAAGTTGAATAGAAATGGTCTTATGCCAGTGTCACTTGAAAGATAGAAAACTGAAATATCCATTCAGTTCTCCTAGTTCTCCAAACCTGAGTAATGTTAAGAATCACTTGGGGAACACTTGAAAATATAGAATTTTAGGCTCTACTTTCAATGATTCTGACTCACAAGGTCTGAGTTAGGTATTGTTTCCCATATAAAAAGTTCATCAAAGAAAAAAGCCATCAAGCTAATTTCACATATTATGTTTAATTATGTACTACTGTGTAATAAACCACCCCAAAATGTAGTAACATAAAATAATCACAATGTTTATTTTGTTCGCAAACCTGCAATTGGGGCAGGGTTTGGTAAGGAGAACTTACCTTACTCCACTTAATCACTCGGTACCAGCTGGGGTGGCTCAAAGACTGGCTCCACTTGGCATGGATTAGGGCAGCATCTGGAATCAACTGAAAGCCCCCTTCGACACAGGCATGTTTACTGGCAGCTACAACAACAAACAATGGGACTAATGCCCTGGACTTCTTAGGCAGGTCTCTGAGATGTGGTTTGTCCCCAGGATACATCTGACATGGCCACTTTAAGGGCAGTGTACTTCTTACATGTCAGTGTCAGGGTTTCTAAAGTGCATGTAGAGAGAGAAAATGAGGGAGGGAGGGAGGGAGGGAGAAAAAGAGAGAGAGAGAGAGAGAGAGAGAGATGTATACTTGTAAACTTTTATGGCCTGATCTTGGAAATCATGTAGACTCACATCCTCAATACTTGACTAATCAAGGCAGTCACAAAAGGCCAAACAAGTTTTGAGGAGAGGAGATTGAGACCTCACCTTTTGACAGAAGAGTAACAAAGGTTTGAAAAATATGTGGGACTGGAAATATTGTCAAAGGTTAAGAAGATAAATAAATTAAGGCAGAACTTTAAAGTTAATATTTCTTTAATACAAATAGCAATGAAAATATGTCATGATTAAATTTTATTAAATAGCACTTAAAATTCTGTCAGAGTATTTGCCCTTTTAAATCAGTTAATCACTATAGTCATGGACACATACACACATGCATGCATATACATGCATGCATACCCAATGTGTACACAAATATGCATCTATCTAAATCCTCACCCAAATCTTTCTTATCTGAACTCAGAACTGACTCACATCAGTGAATTCAACATCAAGACACAACTGCCCCCCCACCCCCGCCCCGTGGACCCAGGCTGATGGGGTCAGCCAAATTGGTTTTGGTTTGTCTATGAACTTGGTTATGGTTCCCAAGAGAAGGAACTGAAATCATCAAACTAATTTCACATGATGTACTAAGAAGAGCACAGTCCCACATGAAAGAGCTTAGTGATTAGTTTACCAAGCCATCCAGCTCTATGTAAATGACCTGTGATAAATGACTGATCAGCCAAAAGAAAAAAATATGCATTATTTCCGCAGCTTGAAGTAAAATGCCATTTGTATTTGTCATTGACTAGTTGACTGCATGGGACAAAACTTTCTGCAATCATGTAAATGATTTAATTGAAAATAAAATAACAGTATAATATTTTATCAGAATTCCCTTATTTGGATTATCAATGGTGACTTGCAAACAGTGTTACTGTGCTGGTAACCATGTAATTAGCTAACAGATTTTTTTCCTTTTTTTCTTCTTGTTTATTCTATTACAGTTGTCCCAATTTTTCCGTTTGCTCTCCTCCACCCAGCTCATCCTTCGTTCCCATAATCAATCCCCATACCATTGTTCATGTCCGTGGGTGATTCTTACATGTTCTTTGACAAACCCCTTTCCCTTTTTCCACAATTCCTGCCCCCCCCCTTTCCTCTGGAAACTCTCGGTCTGTCCCATGATTCCATGTCATTAATTCTGTTTTGCTCATTAGGCTATTTTGTTAATTGTATTCCTCTTATTAGTGAGATCATATGGTATTTATTATTCATCAACTGGCTTATTTTACTTAGCATG
Source organism: Noctilio leporinus (assembly GCA_004026585.1). Lineage (NCBI taxonomy): Eukaryota > Metazoa > Chordata > Mammalia > Chiroptera > Noctilionidae > Noctilio > Noctilio leporinus. The sequence continues at coordinate 3,926 of PVIW01004001.1, read as the reverse complement.
GTAGTCTTCAGTTCTATTCATGCTATTGCAAATGGTAAGAATTCTTTTTTCATTTTCCTTCTTTCTGCTGCACAGTATTCCACTGTGCAAATGTACCACAAGTTTTTAATACACTCACTACTTATAAGCACTTAGGCTGTTCCAACACTTGTCTATTATATATAGTGCTATGTTGAACATTGGGGTACAGAAGCTCTTTTGAATTGGTGTTTCATGATTCTTAGGTTATATTCCTATCAATGGATTCACTGGGTCAAATTTATAAGAGTTCTCAATCTGGACATATTTAAACAAGGACACTCTTTTGCCTTCCATTTAGAATTTTCATTTTGGATCCTAAGAGTCAAAAAGTACACCTGGAGCATTACTGCAACACATTTCCTCATTTCATATTATTCTTCTGCTCTATTTTAATTTTTCTTTTAGTTTCTCTACATATAAAATTCAAGTAATTGAATGTATGAGTGACAGTCTCCTAATCTAATGTAATCTTAGGGCAGTCATGCAAAGAGAGAACTTAAGTAATCACAATATAAATGAGGCATTTGGATATACTAATATTTCTTATAAGCCAAGATTACCCAGGTTCTTCTGAATTGGTGTTTCAGAGTTCTTCAAGCATAATTCTGTAGTAGAATTGCTATGTCAAAAGAACCCTGAAACAACAATTCAGAAGAACTTATGCGACCCTAGGTTTATAGCAGTGCTATTTACAATAGCCAAGTGCCAGAAACAGACTAAGTGCCCATCAGTGGATGAATAGATCAAAAAACTTTGGTACATTTACACAATGGAATACTACACAGCAGAAAGAAAGAAGGAACCTCTACCTTTTGTAGCAACATAGATGGAATGGGAGAGTATTACACTTAATAAAATAAGCCAGTCAGTGGAAGACAATACCAGAGGATCTCACCTAATACAGGAGACTAATGAACAAAACAAACAAGCAAAATAGAACCAAAGACATAGAAACAAGGAATAGACTTTCAGTGTGCAAGGGGAGGGGAAAAAGGGAGAAAGAAACAAAGAAGAGGGATAGTTTAGTTAAGAAACTATTCTAAATGACTCATGGACATGGACAACATGTGAGGATTGACTGTGGAAGAGGGGATGGGGGTGGGGTGGGGCAGGGGAGAGCAGTAGGGGAAAATGAGATAAATGTAATACAACAATAAGTTAGTTTAAAAAATAAAAATAAAGCATTCTTACATAAAAAAGGATTATCTAATAAATTTATCACTGAAGGCAATAGACGGCTGCCATTTGCCATTTTTTGAATACTTGTTGTGTGAAGGTGCCATGCTGACAACTTTAGGTAAAACTGGCTTTTTGGCAATGACAAATATGTAACTGGTATTATTATTTCTATTTTACAGGTAAAGAAGCTCAGTATTTATCCTAAAGATTGAATAACTTGATCAGAATCACAGAGTAGTGGAGCTGAATGAACCGAAATCTGTCAAAAATGAACCACTGTCTTTCAACATTATAGCACACCATCCTTTACAGAGAGTAAAAAACTACAAAGAGAGGCAACAAGGAGTTGGAGGGATGCCTGGAAGAAGCACAGATCGTGTGAGAAAGTTTGCTAGAACTGATGAGTGGATCCCCATGCTCTAGACAGAAGCTGGTTCTGGGAAACTGCCACACTTGAGAAACTGGAAAATCATTATTTTTCCAACTGAATTACAAACAAATGATGCTTGGTCTCTACTTGACTTTATTGGTTATTTGTTGATCTGTGGCTATACTCAAGAAAGAAACAAGAGTGGAATATAAAATAAAACAAGAAAATCACATAAAATGTAGTTGATAAAAGGAATTCAGGAAAGAGGTAGTAGCTCCAGACACCTCATAAAGAACGAGACAAGCTGATTTGGGATTGGAACAGAGGTAAGTCTCCCACCTATGCATTTCCAGTGACTTTTATTTGTCTACGCCAATGTGCATCTGTGAATCTGAGTCTTCATGGCTGGATATATGGGGGTGAGTCTGTAGCAATGTTTGTAACGTATCCAGGTTCAATTGACAGGGGGTACAAGTACTATTTACACTGTTTTCTTTCCCACAGAATTATAATTCTCACTTTTCTCAGTTCTTATTTTATATTATCAAGCTTGCTCTAAGTCCTCTCTAACACAGTGCTTCTTGGTCTTTAATGTGCTTATGAATCATTTGGGAAATATTGTTAAAGTGCAGATTCTTTTTTAGTAAGTCTGAGGTAAAGACTAAATGTCTGTATTTCTAACAAGCCCCCAAGGGTTGTAATGTCCCAGAGTGAGTCATGAGGCTCTAAAAAAAAAAAAAAAAAAAAACAAAACAAAAAAAAAAAAAACCCTAGCACAAGAGAATGAGGATTATAACTTTCTCCCAAGAAAATAGCACTTTTCTACATTTTCCTACTTTTGTTTTGTCACTGTGTTCTATTTTCTATATATTCTAAGTTTTGGCTAAAGCTGAAGAAAGGCTAGATGGTAGGTATTATAATAAATCCTAGATCTGTTAGCCTCCCTCTCTTCCCAGTGCCTGATTTCTATCTTTTCCTCCAGTCTTTGCCTGATCCCAGCTGGATGCTGGACTTCCGTATTCTCCAGAGGGAACTCCACTGAAGCAGCTGCTTCCTCCTCATGAGCATCACCAGTGTTCTTATACGTAGACCTTTTAGACTCTAGAGCTTGGAATTGAACATGAGAAATCAGCTGGCCTAGGCTGCCGCCCTCAGAAAGTGAGTATTTAAAACCATTCAAATGGAGGAAGATGCCTATTTTCCTCACCCAAACTATCATAATTTGTCCCTTTTCCCCCTTAACTGTTCATATTTTCAAATATCAGAATGGGCCCAGTTCAGTTAAGGGCTCAGTCATAAAGACCATATTTGGATTACTTTGGTTCCAGGTCAAGCATTCCAGTTTCACACATTTATTCCATGATTTGCTGCTATCAAATGACAGTTTTATTTTTTCCCTTTGTTTGTCTTTTTCAACTAACTTATTTAATGGATCCAAAAGGGTGATTAGACCATAAAAACATGTGGTATCATAATTGGATTTTGAAAACGTGTAAACATGGCCCTCCTGTGGCTTTCTATTACTAACGACCAAATATAAACTTCTGACCATTGATTCTAACTCTCTTCCACTTATCCCACCATTGTGCTCCTCTCTTTTGATTTCTTTTTGGGGTCGTTCTGCTGCAACTAAGCTGATCTTGTTTTTCAAAACCCTTTTTTCATTTTCTGCCTCAAGGCCTCTGCCTGAACTAGTCTACAGAGGAGAAACAATACTTCTATACCTCTCAGAAGTGTTTTTAGACTTCAGCTTAAGATAGATACCTTAAGGAATAGTTCCAAAGTTAAACCCATCCATTCTTAAGTCCACTGTGATTTCTAGTTTACTTCAGTGTGTTCCAGTTATTTTGGCAAATCAATGTATTACTCATGTATATGTATGTGGTTTGTTTAATCATTTATAGATAACTGCATGCTTCTTATGTGTTGTACACTAGTCCAGGTGCTGGGTATCACAGTGAATAGGCCATCAATGTTCTTTTTTTTTTTTCTTTTAATTTTATTGTTGTATTACATCCATCCCTTTTTTGCTCCTCTCTGTCCCCCTCCCCACCCACCCTTTCCCCCCAAAGTCAATCCCACCTGTTGTCCATGTCCAGGGTTCCTTTATACTAGGTTCTTGTCTAAGCTGCTCCCCTTCTTTGCCTCTGCCTCCCACCTCCCCCCAACCCCTTTCCCCCTGACCACTGCAGGCCTATTCCTTGTATTCATACACTTGGTTCTGTTTTGCTTGTTGTTAGTTTTGCTCATTATTGTCCTGTAATGGGTGAGAACATATGATACCTGTCCTTCACTGACTGGCTTATTTCACTAAGCATAATATTCTCCAGTTCCATCCATGTTGTTGCAAAGGGTA